>JALMQS010000150.1:5492646-5502720 GCA_024734495.1 Forficula auricularia
ACATTTCGGGGTTTATTCCCTCCTTCTTGAGGGTTTTGAAAATCAGTGAAGGAACCCTGATGAAGGAGGGAATAAGCCTCCGAAACGCAGGTTTATGAATAAAAAGATAATTTAAAAATTAACTTATTTTTAATTTTGGATGCGTCATTAATATCCACTCAAGAAAATAATCTTTCAAAAAAATAACTCACACACAACCAAAAAATTAAGGGGGGGGGGTTAAAAATTAAAATTATAATAATAGTTTAATAAAAAACAAGAAAAATGAAATATATTATAAAATGAACCTATAATAACTAAAAGATTTTTATTTTGGGAGGGTTCAAAAAATAGAATTATCAATATAATAAGTTCTAGAACCTTTAATCGATTTCTTATATTTAAATTTTACAAATGCACTCTATATAACTTTGTAGAAAATAACTCACTATGTGAAATTCATAGTGACCAAAAAGAGAGGGGGGGGGGGGTTAAAAATATTTCCAAACAAAAATCGAAGAAATTTCTATTAAAATAGTCTCTCTCACTAGTCTAGAAGTAACTCAACCAAATTTTCTATACATAATCTGTGGGCCTACAGATTATGTATAGACAATTTGTTTGAGAGTTATTATTTTTTTTTTTAATGATACTTGATACAAGAAGAAGTTGCACCAAGAAGGTACAACCTCTGAAGTCCGTGGTGGACCCTTGTAACGTGAAGTAAAGGGGAGATTTAGGGATTGGGAAGCAGTCGAAGGTATCTGTGGATGCTGGTCTTGAAAGATTGAAGGTTATAAGTAGCTGGAAAGACAGTCGGGGGAATAGAGTTCCAGTCTCTAGATGTCATAGGGATAAATGAATTGGCGAATGCGTTTGTTCGATTAGTATCCAGTTTAAGCGCGTAGGGGTGTTGAGTTTTAGAAAATCGTGTATTTCGCGTAAATGAAGCCCTTGGTGGGATTATCGATTTAATTTCGTCAGAACAAAAGCCATGGTAATATCTATAAAAAAGGGAAAGGGCAGAGACAGATCTACGATGGGCTAGGGAGTCGAGAGTGTCAGTTAATGTAGGATCGCCTATCAGTCTGATAGCTCGCCTCTGAATTGCATCTAAGGTATTAAGAGAATACTTGGGGGCCCCTCTCCACAAATGGGAGCAATATTCAAGACAGGGGCGAATTTGAGCCTTATATAATATAAGGAGTTGAGTGGGGGTGAAAAATCGTTTGGTTCGGAAAAGAAAGCCAAGCTTACATGCTGCAGCTTTTGCTACTGAGATAATATGGTTATTCCAAGAGAGGTCAGAACCTAAGGTGACACCTAACAATGATATTTTATTACGAAATTCCAATGAGCTCGAATCAAAGGAAATGTCCGGAAGGTTCCTATCTGCGCGCCTAGAAATTAGGCAGCATTGTGTTTTGTCAGCATTAAAGTTTACGATGTGATTGTTAAGTTATTTTGTGGGCTCACAGATTATGTATAGAAGAAAATTTGGTTGAGTTTTGTCCAAGGGGCCTAGATTTCAATTTTTTGACACTCCCCCAAAAATGATTTTAAATGATTTTATTAAATATTAAATATAAAAGAGGGACCATCGGCCAGGTGCATGGTAAAGTGGATGGCCACAACGGTTTATTTTGATAAAATAACAGAAGTGAAGTAATTTTTGAAGACGGACTGTAAAGTGAATTGAGTGGATGGATATTGATAAGGCAGACTAAAATTAAAAAGAAGATAAGAGGGTTTTTCCCTCCTTCTTCAGGGCTCCTTCACTGACCTTTGAAACCCCTGTTAGTCATTTTTTGATATGAGATGTCAATGTTGCAAAAAATTAGATAGTAATATTATGAATATTAGATATTTAATTAGGTAATGTCTTCGAAATAAGTAAAATTATTTGAATTAACCAGAAGACACAATGTTTAATTTATTCCTTATACCTATATTCTGATGAGGATTTTATGTGATTAAAGTAATCACATGAGAAGAACATCTTTAAAATGTAGTGTCATTTCGGAGGCTTATTATCTCCTTCTTCAGGATTTTGAAAGGTCAGTGAAGGAACCCTGAGGAAGGAGGGAATAAGCCTCGAAACGTCGGTTTATGAATAAAAAGATAGTTTAAAAATTAACTTCTTTTAATTTTTGGACTGCCTCATCAATATCCACTCAAGAACATGATCTTTAAAAAAATAATTCACATTCACATGAAATGAGTTAAGAATTAGTTTTAAGAAAATATTTCTTTGAGTGTGAATGGAAACATGGCATTTCAAAAGGACTATTTTTGTGATTATAAATGAAATTTTTAATAATTTAAAAATCAAACTTTGAGCTCAAAAACTAGTGGGAACATCAAAACGAAATTTCAGATGTAGTTTTGGTGCATTGAGATTAATCAAAAATTAAGAGGAGGGGGGTTAAAAATTAAAATTATAATAATAACTAAAAAACAAGAAAAATGAAATATACTATAAAATGTACCTATAACTAAAAGATTTTATCTCCAAGGTTTTATTAACTGCCCAGAAAGTATGTTGTTTCTCAGGTTCAACTGCTGAAGGAATGAACCCCCTCTGATAAACAATATAAAATTATTTCTACTAAAATCTTTGAAATCAAGACATTAAATTTAGAAACTTTGTTAATAAAAGATTATTATATTATTTTTATTTATTTATTTATTTGTTTTTTTTGGGGGGGGGGCAAAAATTGGGAGTGTTCAAACAATAGAATTATCAATATATTAAGATTTAGAACCTTTAATCGATTTGTACTAATTAAATTTCACAAATAAACTCCATATAATCTTATGAAAATGACTCACTATGTGAAATTGATTGTGACCAAAAAGAAGGGAGGGGGGGGGGGTTAAAACTATTTCCAAAACAAAAATCGAAGAAATTTGTAATAAAATAGTCTCTCTCACCAAGTCTAGAAAAATTTCAACCAAATTTTTCTATACATAATCTGTGGGCCTACAGATTATGTATAGAAAATTTGGTTGAGAGTTATTTTTATCTGATTGTTAAGTTATTTTGTGAGCTCACAGTTTATGTATAGAAGAAAATTTGGCTGAGTTTTGTCTAAGGGTCCTAGATTTCAATTTTTTGACACTCCCCCCAAAAATGATTATATTAAATTTCTTTGGGTGTGATTGGAAACATTGCATTTCACATGGACTATTTTTGTGATTATAATTGAAATTATTAATCATTTAAAAATCAAATTTTGAGCTCAAAACCAGTGGGAATATCAAAACGCAAGTTCAGATGTAGTTTTGGTGCATTGAGATTAAGAGCTGATTAGATTTAATTTGAAATCTAATCAAAAATTAAGAGGAGGGGGTTAAAAATTAAAATTATAATAATTAAAAAACAAGAAAAATTATATATACTATAAAATGAACCTATAATAAAGCAAATGCTTATTATTGGGAGGGTATAAAAAATAGAATTATCAATATATTAAGTTATAGAACATTTAATCGATTTGTACCTAATAAAATTTCACAAATTGAACTCCATGTACAGTAAATCTTATGAAAATGACTCACTATGTGAAATTGATTGTGACCAAAAAGAAAAGGGGGTGGGGGTAAAACTATTTCCAAACAAAAATCGAAGAAATTTCTAATTAAAATAGTCTCTCTCACCAGTCTCAGAAGAAACTCAACTAAATTTTCTATACATAATCTGTGTGTGCGCCACACAGATTATGTATAGAAAATTTGGTTGAGAGTTATTTTTATGTGATTGTTAAGTTATTTTGTGAGCTCACAGATTATGTATAGAAGAAAATTTGGTTGAGTTTTGTCCAAGGATCCTAGATTTCAATTTTTTGACACTCCCCCCAAAATGATTATATTAAATTTCTTAGGGTGTGATTGGAAACATTGCATTTCACATGGACTATTTTTGTGATTATAATTGAAATTATTAATCATTTAAATATCAAATTTTGAGCTCAAAAACCAGTGGGAATATCAAAACGCAAGTTCAGATGTAGTTTTGGTGCATTGAGATTAAGAGCTGATTAGATTTAGGTTGAAATCTAATCAAAAATTAAGAGGAGGGGGTTAAAAATTAAAATTATAATAATAACTAAAAAACAAAAAATTATATATATACTATAAAATGAACCTATAATTGCTAATTATGGGAGGGTATAAAAAATAGAATTATCAATATATTAAGTTCTAGAACATTTAATCGATTTGTACTAATAAAATTTCACAAATGAACTCCATATACAGTAATCTTATGAAAAATGACTCACTATGTGAAATTGAAAAGAAAGGGGGGGGGGGGGGTTAAAAACTATTTCCAAACAAAAATCGAAGAAATTTCTAATAAAATAGTCTCTCTCACCAGTCTAAAACAAATTCAACGAAATTTTCTATACATATCTGTGTGTGGGCCTACAGATTATGTATAGAAAATTTGGTTGAGAGTTATATTTATGTGATTGTTAAGTTATTTTGTGAGATCACAGATTATGTATAGAAGAAAATTTGGTTGAGTTTTGTCCAAGGGTCCTAGATTTCAATTTTTTGACACTCCCCCCAAAATGATTATATTATATTTCTTTGGATGTGATTGGAAACATGGCATTTCACATGGACTATTTTTGTGATTATAATTGAAATTATTAATCATTTAAATATCATAATCACGGAAGTTTTAAGTCAAGAACTCACAAAAGTGTCCATCGATGCCATTTTTTGACAATTTCTAAATTAAAATGGTCATTTTGTGGGGGTGTAGGGTGTAGGGATTCTCACCTGTCATCGGCTACTTCGTAAAGCCCTCGCTGCTCCAAATCGACATCACATTCTTTAATAAGGTATTCGACAATTTCGCAGAGTCCTCGTTTGCTGGCTAGGAAAAGGGCCGTGATGCCATTCTCGACCCCCAGAGGCAATTTCACGGCGGATATCTCTTGGGAATTTCTCCAGGCGATTTCTCAAATGGTAGGATAAACGTGAACAGGGGGCTGCATGTTTAATTTCACTGATCAATTCCTCAAATGCCATCTCCTTCTGTAGGGTCAAATCCGATTTATTTGAAAACCACATTTTTTTTACACACTCACACACACAACGATTCAAAAAACACAATATATATTCAAATTTATAAAACTCAAAAGTATCAATGAAAATTAATGTTATTTTAATAGATGCGCGCTTGCCATGCGAAAAACAAAGGGAGATCGGATCCCATTTTTTTTTTTTTTTTGTTGCGAATTGCACACTGGACACGTTAACGTAGGACTAGGACCAGCTGATCTTCGCAAATGCGTTATGCTCGGTTTCTTTGCGAACCAATGTCCATCGGAACAAAACGCTACGCTTCGGAAGGCTTCGGGTTTTCCAAGAGAAAGGACAGATTTCAAGACATTCTAGAACAAACACAAAATAAATAAATAAAAAATTGATATAAATAATTTCAATTCAATTTAATAATAATTAATACAACGATTATTTAACGATATTTGATATTCTATTTTTATTGATTTTATATGTGTTGTTGATTTTATACAATATTTATCTTTGATTCGAACAGTGCTGCCATCTATCACAAATAAACTCAAAATAATAAATAACTAAATTCAAAGCAGTGGCGGATTTAGTGGTGGGCGTTCTGGGCCGCATATCGGGGTCCATGAACTCGGAGGAGTCCTCGAAAATTCAAAATATGATCAATATAAATTATCAAATAAATAATTTACGACCCTTTTAGTTTTAAATACCGAAATCCGCCTCTGATTCAAAGTATTATTTTAGCATTAGATAATTTTAATCCAAAAAAAAAATTCTGGGATATCTACTTTTTTTTTTTTTAATATCCTGTAAAAGTTAATAAAACTAAAAATCCATTTTGAAGGAAGATAGATTGTTATTTCATTTAAAATTACTTCTCCTTTTGCAGTGCTGACATCTATGTTTTTCAAAAAACAAAAAAATGATATATAATAAATTCAAAAAATGCTTTTATTTTTTATTTATTTATTTTTTATTTAAAAAAAAATCAAATCTAATCTAATCTTGCGAATGCAATTCACTTTTTGAACAAAATATGTATGTACATTAGGGTGATCTTTATATTTTGGGTATTTTCGAATTTTTATATAAATAAATAAATAAAATATCCCCCAAGTTTCAAATCCTTTCCCAATTTTTTATTCCGGCCAAACTAATGGTTCAAAAAATTTGAAACTCTGTGGGCTTTATCCTTATCTACCTATCTATCGATCAGATTATTACAGATTTTTAACTATTATAATTGTGGAGATGCAGCTAGATAAATTACTGCTATATCTTAGTGTACTTGGTACCTATGTGGAAAAATAAAGGTTTGTTTATATCTTTTAATGTCTCATTCTGTACGACATTTTTGACTTTCATACACAGCTCTGACCACAGTCGACAGGGAAACTTATTTCCCAACTCCTCCTCGTACAAACAAATAAATATATAAACAATGTTTGCTCGTTTTAATAAGAGTAGATATCTGATTTTAAGTAACACAAAAATTTACTCGAGCAAAGCTCAGGATACTGAAAACTATATATGATAAGATTATTTTTATACACAAATAAAAATATAATTCATTTTAAATATATTTCAGATTGAAAGTGACATTTATTCCGAACCAACATGGGGAACGTATTGAAGCCAAAGCGAAACCTGAGATACTTTATTGGATGTTGTTGTAAATAATAGTTTGGATTTAGATGGATATACGGGGCCTGTGAAGGCACTCTGACATGTTCTACTTGTCATGTGATATTCAAAAGAAGACTACGACCGACGGCCTACATTTCCTGGTGACGAAGAAATGGACATGCTGGATCTTGCACATGAACTTACCGAAACCAGCCGGCTCGGATGTCAAATTATTATTACCAAAGAACTCGATGGCCTGGAAGTTAAACTACCTTCATCGATAAATGATGCTAGAAATTAATTAAATGAATATTTTTTTCACTAAAACAGGTTCAAACTTGAAAACTTTATAGAAATTTTTAAATTTTAATACTTTTTTTTTTTTTTTAAATCATATTTATATTTGCAAAATCATTATTATTATTATATTCCAATATTATATATTTTTATGACTGTTAAAAATAAAAAATAAAAATATATATTGTATAAATATAGAGAAATGGACCAGCCGGGGGCTCGAACCTGGGATCTTAACCAACTGAGCTATCTTGTTATATATTAAACGAGCAATTCTTGTATATACCGGGTGAGTTTTTTATCTTGAGACAGTCTTATAATTCAAAAAAGTTTATTTATATCAAGGGGGGAAACTAAACTATGCTATTGTTTGTCGATCTAGAACAAGCTTTCAAGGTTATTTTCGAGGTCAAGTTCTGTTTTTTAAATAGAAACCTATATGTTTCTGTACATATTCTGAATCTACAAAAAAAACTGAACAACTTTTATAAGAACTATTTTTTTTATACGACATCAAATAAACAAAATAGATGAATCAATTAGATCTCAAAAAAATCCTAATAATTATTTTTAACAATTATTCAACTTAATTATCAAATAATAATGATTAAATAATTAATTATTAAATAAATATTTATTAAATCGAAAAGTCACAACAATGAAAATAAGTGTTTATAATGATATTAAAACTTCGTTATACTCAGATTTAAGAGATTATTTTCTACTCAATAGAACTATTTAAAATTCTTGAGCTTAAAAAAGTTTATTTCTCGTGTCAATCCAGTAAATAGTTATATTATATTACCATAATAATAATGGACCATTTTTGTTGTTGAAGAAAGATGTTTGATCTAGAAGAATTGCGATACACTCTGGAATGTCACAGAATATTGTCGAAAAAATTATTAAATTATTTATTTAACAATTAAATATTTAATCATTATTATTTGATAATTAAGTTAAATAATTGTTAAAAATAATTATTATTTGGATTTTTTTTGAGATCTAATTGATTTAATATTTTTTTTATTGTATTTGATGTCGTATGAAAGTTGTTCAGTTTTTTTTTTTTTTTTTTTTTTTGTAGATTTAGGCTACGGAAACAAAAATATAGGTTTCTATTTAAAAAACAGAACAACGCCTCGAACTACCCTTGAAAGCTTGTTCTAGGTCGACAAAAAATAATAATAATAATAATAAATCTTTATTAGCTATGTTCTGCTATACAGGGTGGTGACTTGGCCGACGCAGCATAGCGATTACAATGTTAATTTTTGAATGTGCATTTATTTGCTCCCCTAATTATTTTAGAGTTAAAGTTCTTATAGGTTTTTTGTAGAGAAAAAATACTGAATCCGAACATATTTTTGTTTTCAAATTTTGAAATTTCAGAACCGTAATAATCAACATTATAAATAATTGTATTTTTACAAAAATCACTGAGGCCATGGAATTATTAAAACAAACAAGGCATTTTCATTTGTTGTTTCTATTTGACGTTTAATAGTGATGTCTTTAGTGATTATTTTAGAGCATAATTAGAATACAAAAAACTGAGCAGAATTAAAATTCTAAAAGATAATTACATCAGATTTTGTCTAATTCATAATTTAAAAGTCCAAAAAAACGATTTTAAAAATGTAGATATTTATTTAAAAAATTTAAATTCAAAACTTTTATTGTTGTCGATTGTTTAAGTTTTATTGTTTATACTAGTCTCAAAATGGATTCATATTGGTGAACAAATCTATGATTATAAAACAAAACTTAACTTTTTAAAGTCAGTTCTTATTACAATGTATTCATTACAAGAAAAAGTTGAAATAATTAAGTATTTTTATGCTACTTAGAAACAACAAATGAAAATGCCTTGTTTGTTTTAATAATTCGATGGCCTCAGTGATTTTTGTAAAAATACAATTATTTATAATGTTGATTATTACGGTTCTGAAATTTCAAAATTTGAAATCAAAAATATGTTCGGATTCAGTATTTTTTTCTCTACAAAAAACCTATAAGAACTTTAACTCTAAAATAATTAGGGGAGCAAATAAATGCACATTCAAAAATTAACATTGTAATCGCTATGCTGCGTCGGCCAAGTCACCACCCTGTATATCAAAACAATTAACAGATATAAATATATTTTTGTAATGAAATGAGTATCTATTTGAGAAAGAAGGATTGAATTTTGATGTTAAAATCAACTTGTGATATGAAATCAATTAATTTCACGAACATGAATTTAGGTCATTTATCAAAGATTTTAAAGATGGCAGCTGGGAAGAGTTGGCTTCGGGTTTTTTTTTCAAAGAGCTTTCTTTAAACAAAAACAATTAATTAAATTCAATGGTGTATTCGCCGTTACTGCTTACAACCTCCTCCCACCTCTCGACCAACTTGGCGGCGCCAACGCCAAAAATCGCCCGGTCTGGTGTCGAAGAAGTTGTTGAGCCAGTTTTTGAGGTCCTCTTCGCCGTCGAAGGTAACACCCTCATTTGATTCGACAAGGAGCGGAAAAGGTGATAATCTGTTGGCGCAAGGTCCGGAGAGTACGGTGGATGTTGAAGAACCTCCCATTCGAGCTCTTGGAGTGTGGTTTTGACGACTTGTGCAACATGGGGTCTGGCTTTGCGTGGAGCAAGATGACTTGGCCTTGTCGGTCAGGTCTTTTCAGTCGCATAGCCTCATTTGGGCAATGTAGAGCTCCTCCCGCGGAGAGAAAGAGATTGTAGGCTTTCGAAATGTGGTGCTACAGAAGAATGATGAATATCAAATGGATGGATAAAATTACAAATGAAGAAGTTCTTGGACAAATCGGAGAAAGAAGAACCTTGTGGAAGAGTCTGATGAAGAGAAGAGGTCAGATGATGGGGCACACACTGAGACAGCGGGGGACTGCTTAGGGATATCTTTGGAGGGGGAGGTAGGGAAAGAAAAAGCGGGGTGGGGACCGGATGAATATTTCAACGCAAATACTGTGGGGATGTGGGATGCCAGCACATTTAGAGAGCAGCCTTCTCGAAACAGCTGGCGGGTGGACAGAGCACGAGTGGAGACGGATTGTTGCATCAAACCAGTCTTAGGACTGTACACTAATGATGATGATGAGAGCTCCTTGTTGAT
>JALMQS010000150.1:5502820-5562943 GCA_024734495.1 Forficula auricularia
TATAAATAAAAAAAAGTACCTAGTTACAAAATAAAGTATTTAGTATCGATTGGCTTATCGCCAGAATCAGAGGAACGTGGAAAGGCTTAATCTATTCTTAGGGAAGATCAATACTTGTATAGAGAACAATTTTTCGTTATTTTTCTATCATTTCGAATTTTGGTGATAAAAAATTTAATACATTTTTTAAGAGAATGAGATTTACGTTATAATTTATTGTATTTAAAATAATGTTTTTGTTATTTTTAATATAATTCGTAAATTCATTTCGTGGCAAATGAAAAATAAAGAAATAAAAACAGTGTATTTTATTATAAAACATACGTACGTACGAACTGGTCAATAGATTATTGGTCAGTTTTTGGCTTCTGAGAACCATAATATCCGATTTTATGGACTAAATCCGGTTTCAAACTATTAAAAGGATCGATTCCTTCCACCTAGAAGTAACATAATGAAATTTACTTCTTTCATTTTTGAAATAGAAGCTATCAAAGTGTAAGGACCCAGGCAGGCGATCGCAATACTTCACATGATATTCTATATCATTACATTGATATAGAGAATGTATATGTTAAAGTAATAATAATTAATTATCCATTTGTGGTTACCCTCTCTTATCTAATAATAACCAATTTATATTTATTAAAACAATAAAATCTAATCTGCTGATGAAACCCTAATATATTGACGAAACGTTTAACTGATTAATTTTCGTTTTTGTAAATATTATTTTGTCCACATTACGAACCTTAAATTAAATTATTCGTAAATTTTATACTCACCTTTAGAAATCTTAAATATTTTTGAATATTTAAATTTATTTTAGGTTTAATAATTAAAATAAAACTAAATATTTTTAAGAATGACTTGAAGAGGTCGATTAAGAAAATGCGGAGACCTGGGACAGTTTCTCATCTCGTCATCCACATTCTTAAATGGTACTTTTCTCAAGGCTTGGAAGAATTAAGCTAAATTTGAACCTTTTGTTTGCTTAGTATTTTAATACACTTCGAATTTCTAAGTTTGAATAAAGCTATTTGCAGATTTAATTATTAATATACTTCTTCTTCAAGTGCCATACTCGATTATGAGCGTCGGCGATTATTGGGAGAGTATCCTGTCTATTGTAATTTTCCAGGGGATATTTTTCACAGATGTGGCTTCCCATTGCCTTCTCCGAAGGAATTAGATTATAGCCGGTCAAATATTTGCAGCGAATCGGACTTAAACCCGCTTCTAGCTTATTAGAAGGCATGCTGTATACCCACTAGGCCAACCTAACCCCTATTAATATACACCCTCTCAATTTTGGCCACTGAGAATTCACATATCCCTTTTTTTACGATTATTTTTGTTAAATAGGTGAAGTAAGGAATGACCTTCATAAATTAATTCCTGTGAATCAATTGTAATAGACTGATGAAGAGGGCAAAGCCCTCGAATCTATAGTCTCGTTTTAAATAAATAAAATTTATAATTCCAGCAGAAGACACACTCTTTTATTGTCTTCTTCGATTAATATAATATTATAGTTATAAAGTAAATTTTGTTCTACATATAGACATATACAGTCAACTCTCGATAATTCGAACCTCGATAATTTAAATTTTTCGATAATTCGAACTCTTCAGCTGTTAACTTCGGTAAATCGAAAACATGCTGATTATTTTGATACGCTTGATAACTCGAAATCCTTTTCGTAACAATTGGGGGATAGAACATTCTATAATTCGAACTAGGCCACTTCCCCTCTTTATAATTCGATTTTTTTTAATTAGGTATGTTGTTATCTATTGCAATGTTAATACACATGTAATTTTTTTTTTTTTTTGTCGTTTTCATTATTTTTACTTTTTTACTTGAGGCTATATATAAAATTTATGTAAGCTCATACATATTTTCAAAAATATAATAAAATCTATTAATAATTCGAATTTTTTTCTTTCCTCTTGATAATTCAAACTTTTTGATAATTCGAAGTCTCGATAATTCGAATTTTTATTGTAGTCCCTTGGATTTCGAATTATCGATAGTGGACTGTATTCTCGATCAAAAATAACATCAAAATAAAAATTAAATGAATGGGGGAAAAGAACAGAGAATGAGATTTATTTTGAACTTACCTTTCAGTGTAGTTAGAAAAGCAAACATGTTATTGCTTTTCCCCAATTTATGAAGTCTAAATATTTCAGAAGTAGTTATATTGTATTATTATTATGTTCGATAAATAATTTTAATTAATTACGTGTGATTTAAATAAAGATTCAAATTTCAATCAAATTAATCACAAAAATAAAAGCTTCAACAGGTTCATTACTATCTAAATATTTAATTGTTTTAAATTTTGAAAAATTTTTTGAATAAAAAGTATAATAATTAAAATCTTTTTTATTTTTATTTTTTTTTAATTGAAAGTAATGGAATGCAGCCCAGGGGGTAGCGAAGAAAGAAAAAATTAATACATATCAAATAAGATGTAATTTATTAGAATCCTTCTTACTTTCCTTTCAAACCGACGTTTCGGAGGATTCTTCCCTCCTTCTCCAGGGTTTCATTGACCCCCCCCTCACTATCCCTGGGCTGCCTTCCATTAATTTCAATTAAAAGTTCTACCAGTTCGTCTCTCTCCAGAGAAAATTTCGTTGCAAATAAATTTTTATTTAATATTTCGACCTTTATATAAAATAATTAGATTAGGGAAAAAAAATACCTAGTTTTAAAGAATCACACAACTTTAATTGAAATTTCGGTCATTTCTAAAAAGATTTTAATGAAGTGTTTTCTCCGCCCAGTTGAAATGTTTTTAAGTTTTTTTTTCTTAATATCTATAGAAAAAATATAACTGCAAAGTGTTTTAATATGAGCCCTTTCATTGCCAGGTTGTCATATTGGTTAAAAATTAAGCTACTGAAATTTAATCCGATTTTTTTTTTCTTAATTAAATCAGACAACTAATATGTTTTTGTAATCAAAATTGGCAAACCTGTAGCAAGTGACAAGGACAGACTTATGCTGTACTCGATGTATTAGGAAGAAATATATATAGGTACTTATATATTCTCATTGTGAGACAGACTATAGACTTAAGTTTAGCAAGAGCCTAATTGCTTGGGAGTGTTAGAGGAGAATTATAACTCTGGTATACTAATCAGAAACACAGCTATATATGATATTTAATATGTAATTTGCTGGTATAATCGTACATAATTAAGATGTTTTGGCTGATACAAAAATGCAATTTAGAACATTTATACAACCTGATTAGATTAATATTATATGTAGATAGGACTCAAAGCGATAGAGCGCCATCCTTACTCAACACTAGAATTACTTTAATAGGAAAAGGGGAATTCATGAATGACAAGTTTTTATTTTCTTAAGTTCATAAAATTAGTCTTAATTATTTACAAATTTCTTAAGGTACCTTTTTACAAACGTTTCAAATGGGAATTTTTGTAAATAAGGCATTATTTATTTACAATATACAGAGACGAAAAAAAAATTGTGCAGCTTATGAATGATGATAAAAACAAACAATTAGGATTCCATACATACATCTATATAGAACAATATATATATCTTTATATATTCTGATCATATAAATAAATATTTCTATATATAGGTATGTATACTGACTGATTCTCTCTCTTTACATTGAAATCGAATCAAAGAGTTCATTATCACTTGGAAAAGATCAAATCATTGAATTGCAACTGAAGCTGCAATCCAATTTCATGTTTATATCAACACTTGTGAACACAATCAATTGTAGGAAATCGTTCTAAAAAAATAATACATGAATTTTATAATAGATATATGTATATATATTTGATAATTTGAAAAATACTAATATTTAAAAAAAAAAAAATAATAATAATTCAGACTTAATATATTAAGTATAAATTCAGTCAAAATTTCGAGAAGAATTCTCTCCACTCTATTGCACTTAAAAAAATTTTAATTATTATAAAATTTCGTTTAGGCCCGGTATTTCAATGTCCGTTTATTCTTGAGATTAGCAAAGCTGAGTTTAAATTTAAGCCAAGCTTTTCTCAGCTCCTCGTATTTCAATCATGTTTTAAAATCCGCTTAACTAAACTGACGATTGGATGAAATGGCAACTTGGCAACCATGTGTTCGAAAAAATCAACCAATAGCACTCATTTAAAATAAGACTTTAGCGCCATGTGGCTGTATAAATAATTAATAATTTAAACAGTCTAATTGTACATATTTTTAAATTTTCTTTTTTACTTTATAGTCTACTTGTATATTGTATACTAATTTGTGTGTTCTCCATTTTATATATAAATTATATATTTTGTATAACTATATTATATAAATTCGGAAATTAAGAAGATGTCTGATTCAGAAATTTTGAGGTTAAAAAAAATTATATTTGTTAGTTATGCGCCTGGTGGCTGCCATTCGAACCAATCTTAATCTTGCCACCCAAAAAACATCGTTTGAGATTTCAGAGATTATTCTTCGGATCAACGCTTAAACTGACATGAAATACACATAAAATACTAAACCAAAGATTAGCGCTAATCTCAAGAATAAACGGAAATTGAAATACCGGGCCTTAGAGAATAATAGTAATCATTATAAAAAAAATATACAATAATAATTAATAATTAATGAATAACGAAACGGTATTAATGAATAAGATAACAAATCGTATTAAAATTATTATTTCGTTAAACAAAATTGAATTTTGCATTTTGCACAAATTAGATATATTAAAAAAAAACTTTTTTTAAACATAATGTGATTAATAATAATATTAAATTCAATGATATTATTTTATTTTCACAAATTTAAGTAATAATTTATAATATTTGTTTTTGTACTTGAAAAGTTTTTAAAACTTTTTTTTGTTCATTAAAAAAACAATTTAGTAAATTTTTTCAAATACTCATGATATATAAATGATTAATATTATTAAAAAACGTAGCGCAATGGCATCAACAAAAATATTTCATGTTATCCTATACTAACATCAAAGTGCATTCAATTAGGAGTACATATGGGTTTTATATAATTATATATACTTGTAAGTATATATAAGTACATAGGATATATGTATTGATATAGTTTAGCTAAAAAGTCACAAGAAAATTTTATAATAATGTCCTAATACATTTATACATATAACATCCATTTAAAATAGAAATGTCATTTGACAATCAATACCCGATTAAGAATCAGATGGAGGAGCCAAGTTTCGATATCGAAACTAGATTAAAAAATTTAATTTATTTGTCAAATGATAAAATTATTAATTTTCTTTTAAAATAAATAAATAACAAGAAACAGAGGGTAAAAAAAAATCGTGAACTATAAATGTAAAAAACAAAAAGTCAACGAAAACAGAGAGTTAACAGAGATTACGAAAACGCAGAACGAGGTGAATTCATCGAAATTTCCGATCCTTAATCAGGGGTATTTCACCCCCCCTGCATTAACGGGTAGAGTAGAAGTTAAACACTGTACAACATTGAAACCATTTCAAGTTAGACTAATACTAGAGTTTGATAATTTGTAGCAAATGTTTCAATATAGGCCGGTCCTAAAATACTCGTCCTAGGAATAAATTTGAATGGAGAAATAATCCAAATCAACTCTAATGATTCCTTCATCTAGTATTCATTATCCTAGTTTTAATAACATTTTTTTGTTTTTCTAAATTTATTTTTTATTTTAAAAGATATTTATTTTTTATTTTGTTTTTCTTTCTATTTGGCTAGAAAATAATACGGTTGGCCTGAAAAAGTTTTTTTTTTCCTCATCATCTATTATGGAATCCCTTTTTATGTTAGCATCGATTTGTTTACTAATAATAAGTAATTCGGATTCGCTGGCTCGCAGAGCCAATTTCGGGCGTTTGTACAAACAAACGCCTTGTAGCTTAGATGTGTAATCACGCACAATTTCACGCACAATATAACATAACAATCTTCAATTTAAATTAAAACTATTTACAATTTATTTATAGAGATTTCTTTCATTTGTAATATTTATAATATTTATATATTTATATATATATTTATATATATACTTATTTATTTATATATTTATAAAATGGTCCTCATGATTTTGTCCACGATGAAAATTTTAGTTTTTTTTTTTTTTTTTTGTATTTTTTTTTTTATAATTTTTAATATCAAATATCACCAAGAAAACAGTTCTTCACAGAGCTCTTCTAGAAAATACCTTGTTGGACGATTCGTTGATGGGGGGGGGAGGGTTTAGGGGCTCCGGCGGTAGCCGCCGCCGCGGGGGAGATGAGATCGTTGATTCAGTTGATGGCGTACTGCTGCGGCTGCGGCTGCTGCTGCTGCACAGGGTGCTGTTGCTGCTGCTGCACTGGATGCTGGTGAAGGTGGTGATGCTGGTGAGTTTGCGCGTGGCTTATTCCGCCGGAGTATGCCCCGGGTCACTGGGGGTGCTTAATGGAGATGCCGTTAGCCGCAGCGGCGGCGGCGGCTGCTGCAGCTGCTGCATGGTGTTGCGCAGGCAGAGTGTGATGCTGCCCGTGATGCGAGTGATGCAGCGCCGCTGCTGCAGCCGCCGCCGCCGCCGCGCTCGCCGAGCCGTGGTGGTTCTGGTTATTCGCACTGCTCGAATTATTATTATTATTATTATTGTTGGCCTGTTGGGCCGCCTGTCTTTGGCTGTTCTTTTTGTTCTTCATTCGGCGATTTTGAAACCAGATTTTCACCTGTCGCTCGGTGAGGTTTAGGTTGCGGGCGAGTTCCCAACGTTTTTGCTTCGACACATACGCGTTAAAGAGAAACTCTTTCTCGAGTTCGAGCGTTTGGAATTTCGAATACGGCTTGCGTTTCTTGCGGACGGTCACCTGTCCGGTCCATTCTAAGGGGTTGCCCGCACCACAACCGCCGCCCAGGCCAACTCCTCCGAGAGAACCTGCAAAACCAAAAGAAACACAGATCAATTAACTTGCATTATCAAGCAACATAATTAAAAATACTTAATACATTTATGAAAGAACTACATTTTTGAGTCGTAATGACAAAATTATTTAAATCTAAATGAATTTAGATAATGTTAGTAATTAGAAATTTGGTAGGAGAAGATTGGATCATATAAAGTGAAAATGCTGTTCACCTGAAACAAAAGAATAGTTAGTATCCAGAAGAACATACGAATTAAAAAAAAAACTTCCCCTGAAAAAACAAAAGAATAGCTAAGAAATCTAAAAAAAAGAACCATACCCTGATAGCACCCTCGTTCAAAAACAGGTTTGTCCAGCCTGCGGCCCAAGATGGCTATCAATATGGTCCGACAAAAAATCGCAAGGTGATATTACTAAAAATACTATATTTTCAACTTGCTATTCATTTACGAGTAATGAACTTTTGAATTTAACACGATATTAAGCAATGAGGTATTCATAAAGTGATTCTTAAATAATTTTATTTATTCAAGAATCTATTTTCAAGTATGAAGCACACAAAGAATGAAGCTCTAGATCGAAAATATTTTATGAGCATTTTGAGAATTCCTTTGAGCCTCATATCGACGGATTATTGTCCTAAAATAATGACAAACTTCTAACTATATGTTGCTGATTTTGTCTCTTACTTTTATAATAAAAAATTTATAAAGTATATAAACTTAATTTTTTAAGTATATTAAGTACATATTCTAAGTTTTTTTGCTCATCAGCTAGTATTAGCCTTAGTTTTATGTGTGGCCCAAAACAGCTTATATTTTTCCAATATGACCCAGATAAGCTAAACGGTTGGACACCCCTGTTCTAAAAGATGTTTTCTGGACACTAAGATATCTTAAAGACGTCTTAAATATAATAAGAGCTAAATAGGACATTTTCTAGATCGAGCGTGTTATCAGGGTAAATAATCACCAATGGTCGATTATATAATCTCTTTCTTTTTTTTTATTTATTTATTTATTATTATTTTATTTGTAAATAAGTGAAAAATAATTAAATTTGGATAATATTAGCAGTAAATATTTTTTTTTTTTATTGTCATGTCCCTATTTCCAAAATAGCACAAGCAATTGTAGCGAAGTTGTTTGCTTGGAAATTTTTTCACAAATCATATACCATCAGTTCAGTGACAAGTAGGTTACTAAAAACATCCCAAATGGCACTTTTTTGAATACAAGTTTGGCCATTAGTAGTTTCCAGACTAATCAGAACTATTTTAAAATGGAAATTAATTCATGGCAAATATTAATTACCTATGATTAAAAAAAAGTTAAATATATATGAGGCGTTCAAAAGCAGAATGAACCATCCCACTTTGGGTTTTTTATGAGAAATCCAGCAAAATAGAGATAAAGGTTCGAGGCAAAAGTGGTACCTGTGCTGTAGCCTAGAAGGACGTTTAAAAACTAAGTTTGAACCACTCTATTTAGTTTTATCAAAAACCTACTTGATTCACAAAGAGAAACAAAGAGGTTGTCCTCTGCTTGATGCAAATAAACATACACACATATATATCGAGATGATATATCTGTATAAATATATTATTTATTTGTTTGAGACTATAGTTTCGAAGACTTGGTCTTCATCATCAGTCTTTTTTAATTATAAATGTTGTTTAGAATTTTAAACTGACCACAAGTGAAGGAACATCAAATTTTCAATATCCATACGATATTGACTCCATGAAAAACAACATTTATAATTAAAAAAGACTGATGATGAAGACCAAGTCTTCGCAACTATAGTCTCAAAGAAAATAAATAATATATATATACAGATATATCATCTCGATATATATGTGTGTAGTTTATTTGCATCAAGCAGAGGACAACCTCTTTGTTTCTCTTTGTGAATCAACAACTCTGCTACTCTCGGCAAAAGAAAAACTTTTCAATTAAACCTACTTGAATATATGTAGAGGTTTATCAGCGAAAATGAGATTTGTGAGTTGGTCCGCTCTGCTTTTGAATGCCCCATAATACTAATTTGGTTATAACAAATTATTCAAAAAATAAATTTACCTGTAATTGTCCAAAATAAAAAGCTTTTCATATCTTTTAATAATTTCAAAAGTGACCAATAAAAGTGAACACAAATTATGTATATGATAACTCAATTAAATTTAAAAGAAGCAGACTAATATCATTAAATAAAAATAATAATAATTAAGTAAACTAATTCCATTGCATTAACTAGTTTTACACATTTAGATAAGAGAGCTCATAACGTTTTAGTTAATTTTTTTTTCAAAATGTTAATTGAAAAAAGGTATTTTTTAATTAGAACTCATTTTAAAATTCATTAGATAGTTATGTTAAATTGCAATTAGTTATTAATAAGAAGCAAATATTTGTTAAATGAAAAAATATTATGCAGTTTAGTTTTTATTAAAAGTAAGTAAATTCCTCTTTCATTCAAATAGCCAGCAGCTGCTTATGAATAAAATAAAATAAAAAGTCTCCACTCTAATGGTGAAGATAAGTTCCAGGAAACAAAACCGGAACCGGGACACATTTCAGTATTTGGATAGATTTTTATTTTACCTCCTAAAATATCAACTTTGAAAACGTCCTTTATTTTTGTGTTAAGACAAACAAAAACTATTTAATGTGTTTACTATTGAAACTTTTGTTTTTGACTAGAACTACATCAAATATACCTAAAAGATTTGTTATAAACTTAACTGCTGAGATGAAATTTTAAATTATGATTGATTTTTCAAAAGCAAAGATGAGGTGATGGAACTTTAGGAATAATCTATGATTAGGATCAAGTCGAAGGTAATTGTGGATGCTAAGAATTGAAAAATTGAAGATTATTGGGTATAGGATACAAGGAATTTCACTTTTTTATTGTTAAATGATAATATCTAAGCTCTCATTTTTCGCGATAAGTACACATTTTTGTAAGTTAAAAAATAGCTGAGTTATTCTCATTTCAAAAACACCCATCCATTCTGGAACACCCTTTACAAGACTAATAACTCATGACACTTGATAAGTAAACCAATTTAAAAAAATCGATAGAACTGTTTTGAGAAAATAAAAGAAAAAAACGAAAAATCTTTCATTGTAAATGTCAACTTCCGGAGTTCCGATTTCAACCAAAAGCTTGCTGTACTCCTTCAATAACGTTTAGGGAAAACGGTGTTGGTTTGTGAAACGCCACTATAATCCGTCAAATAATTCCTGTTTACTCCTTCAAGCCTATATATAATAGAACTTAAATTTCGAATTTCGTAGCTCTGAGACTTATGGTGGCCAAACGCACGGGGGTACATACATCCGTATGCACTGACCAATGGATTTTTGATCACTTTTGGGTCTCTGGGGATCACAATATCCAGTTTCAATCCACTAAAGACATCGATTCCTTCCATCTAAAAGTCACAAAATGAAATTAACTTTTTTCACCTTGGAAACTCTCAAAGTGTCAGGACCCAGGCAGGCGATCACAAAACTTCACATTGTATCCTATATCATTACATGTGAAAATAAAAAAGGAATAGAATTACAGTCTCCTCAGAAATCGTAAAAACAAAAGAGCTAAGATTGAATTGATTAAATTTGCGTTATTTAAACTACTGAATTGCATCCATGATATATGTCTTGGATAATTCTCTCCTCATCTCTACAAAAAACAAATTTCGGAATTGAATTGCGTTAGAAGCTTATCGGGTGAAAATAGCATTAGAATAAGGACAGGTAGACATTGGTATATCATTTTGTAGGATAACAAAATGATACGATACTAGCAAAACAAGTTTTCTATGATAAATAAACTTATTTTCATATGACAAAGTAGTAGTATGAGACACACTAAGCTCGTGGTGTTACCTGTACTAACAATGATAAATACCCTTTTTTTAAATGTACAAAAAAGGTAGTTGAGATAAATTTAGATTGATGTTCATAAAAAAGCATGATAATTAAAATAAAACATGAATGCATTCAAAATGTAAAATTTCTTCCAAAGGTTTAAAAATCAAGTTAATCAAAAATGTAGGTAATCTGAACAATTATAGTGAAATTCAGACAACCTGCGTCATATCCGGTGCAACTGATATATTATGACATAAAAGCATTTAATTGTTTAATTCAATGGAAATAATGGAAAAAATAGTGATATGCAACTCCCTGGCTTAATTCGGGTAAAAATGTGCGAGCGTTGCGACTTTAAATTTACTCATTTTCATTCTTCACAGAGAAATTGTGACTAAAATTCGATCAAATTTCGATGTAAAAAATTTACCAGGGTGAAGATGAAGTTAAGACTTTGTTAACTCTTATAAATAAAGGAAATTATTGAAATTAACAAAAAGTTAATCTGTAATTTTGACGACAAAAATGGCTTGCATGCGATTTTAACCAAGTATATGTAAAGGCGAGCTGATTTGAAAGTTACTGTTAAATTTGGTCTTTCCTCTTTTTTTCAATTTATATAAATACTGCAATAGAATATATATAGGCATATATCCATTCAATGATCCCTTATATATAAATCGCGAAAAATATTTCAATCGTAAGCATTCAACTGTCCTAGACAGTATAGGTAATTAGAGTCACAGAGAGCAAATGTTAAATCGAGTTCTTGAGACTGGGATTCCCTACTGTTTCAAGCTTTATCAAAAAGCTTAATTCCTTCAAAACCTGGTTCCAGAATTATCATTAATTTTGATACAAGACTTAAAAATTCCAAACGTTCTAGTCTATTTTGATTATATAAAGATTTTGCACCTTCTTATATCCTTCCTAATAAAGTAGAGAAAAAGAGTAATCTTTTTCAAGACCCTGTACCATTTCTGCATTTTCGGTGAATTAGCAATGTTTTCCGTCCGGAAATAAATTCAGATAGTAAGCTGAAAATTGGTGGCATAAATGTATAAACTTTAAATTTAAAATTAATATATACCTACATATAATAGGGTGGCCCGTATTTTAGTATTTTCGAATTTTTATTCTCTCAGAGACTCATATGATTCGAAAAAAAAAAAAAAAAATCCCCGAGACTTTATCTCAAAGTTGTGTCGCACAACGATGCAAGTTTCCCATCTAAATAAAATGGGGTTTTTGGCATTGAACAATCAATTTTTTATTCCAGTCAAAGTAATGGTTCAAAAAACTTAAAACTCTAAAAACTTTATCTTTATAATAGTAGTTATCCCTTAGAATTTTTACAGATTTTTAGCTATTATAATTTTGGAGACTATAACTTACTACCTCTAAGATATATCAGTATTTTATCTAGCTGTAACTCCAAAATTATAAAAGCTAAAAATCTGTAAAAATTTTGAAGGATAGCTAGTATTATGAGGGTAAAGTCTACAGAGTTTCAATTTTTTTGAACAATTACTTTGGCCGAAATAAATAATTGATTGTTAAATGCCAAAAACTCCATTTTATTTAGATGTAAACTTAGCTTCGCTGTGGGGTACAGGTGAAAATTGAGATGGAGACTTGAAAATTGGGGGATATTTTCTTTTTATTTATTTTGAACCATATGAGTCTCTGGGAGCATGAAAATTTGAAAATACCCAAAATAAGGGACACCCTAATATAGGTATATACGAGCCCCGTCCCATCTCAATTGGCTCACCAATATTTTTTCTTTTTAAATAAAATTATACTAATTTGCGGTAAATTTAATTTAAATATTTATTTTTATTATCATTTGGAAAAACATTTTAAATTAAAATTTTATTATTCTCTTAACGGAAACCTACATCTTGCCTCCTTATCATAAAACAACATTTATTTTTCAATTCAGCACCTTCTTTTGTTAATCAAGAGAATTGAATCGGGACTAATGGAGCAAATGAAAATGGAATTATGTAAGGCCATCCTTCATCATCACTTTAATCCACGAGCGGTAGGAAATTATTTATTGTGGCCTAATAGGTGTTGAAAGCTCTAAATTAAATTTGGACTTTTATGTACTTTAATCGACAATGTATCTCTCTCACCCAGTTAAGTTCTTTTCTAATTTAATTTATGACTAGATTTTAATCTAGGAATAAATTAATTATTCATACCATTAAAGACGAGTACGATTATGATCGTTTTGTTATTTATTAATCGACCGTTTGAGTTCCATTTGGAAAAAGAGAACAAATGAACCATAATATTGTAGGCGTTTATCGAAATCGAAATTTTATATTCATTTGCTGGTAAGAAAGAAAATATTCTTGTGAAATACCAGGCCAAGCAATTATTTTCGAAAAAAGAGCTTTAAAATATTACTAATATGTAGTCCAACGTTTTGGCTCCTAATTTCTTTAGGAGTTTCAAAATTTAACTAAGCAAAATCAATGGAAATCGAGAAAAAATATTTTTACTTTCGCTTACAATATAGGTACTAAGTAAATTAAAGTATTGTATTTTTTCTATGAGTATAATTGTGTATTTTCATTTTCGAAACTTTATTAACTGACTGATGATCTGGAAAATTTCAAAAATTAGTCCACCATTGGTGATATTTGAAAACTAATTAAAATGTTACTAATATATGGTACCTATAGTCAAACGATTTGGCCTCTACTTTCAACTCTAGTTTCAATATTTAACTAAGCAAAATTAATTCAAATAGAGAAAAAATCTTAATAAAGGGAAGGTCTGATTATTTCGTTGATAAATATAGCTCAACTACTTTGTTTGTTTGAAAGGACTTTGTTCGTTGAATCTTTGTCAACTCTATATTCACTCCTTGTTGGCGGAGATAGTGAAAATGCACAAGGCATCAGACGAGGAGCTGCTTTGGACGAAATACAAAGCTTTGTTTCTCTTAGCCATAAGATGTGGAGATATATTGTAAAATTTCAAACTCTTCTTCAGGTGCACTTGTAACCTTTGCCGAGAGGGAGAGATAAATATATATATCTCGAAATTCCCAGCTACCTGGGCTTTTTGATAAACTTCTCAGCTGATTAGCATTCGCCAGGACACTCAAAGTGTCTAAAGATCTCGCAAGAGATTTTAGAATTCTCATGTGTGTTGCAAGAGTATGAATTTTAAACAACCCCATCCCGAAAGATAAGTTGAAACTTCGCATCTTTCAATTAGTTAGAAGAAGAAGTAAGAGAGAGGAGCATGAATAAAGAATCAGAGATATTGAGTGAATTTTGAATATATTATATATAGGGGGATCCAAAATATTTTCACCCATTCAGGTAACTAAAGAATTTATTTTTATTTTTTATAAGCATACAAAATTTGAATGTTTTAATTATCCTTAAGTATGGAAGTTGTTTCTACTGGTATCAGGTAATATTGAGTCGTTGACTGTTTCATTGACCCTGAAAAGCCCTTATCTAACATTGACAATTAAATTAACTATCTAAATATTTTTAATTTTAAAATATTTCATTTAACCTAAAATCGGAGTGGGTGCTCATAAGGGAGGTCCTTATTTTGGGTATTTTCGAATTTTTATGCTGACAGAGGCTCATATGGTTCGAAATAAATAAAAAAAAAATATCCCCTAAGTCCCAAGTCTCTATCTCAATTTTAACCTGTGCCGAACATCGATCGATGCAAGTTCCCATCTAAATAACATGGTTTTTGGCGTTAAACGGTCTATATTTTATTCCGGACAAAGAAATGGTTCAAAAATTTGAAACTCTGTAGACATTATCCTTATAATAGTAGCTATCCTTCAGAATTTTTACTGATTTTTAGCTATTATTATTTTGGAGTTACCGCTAGACAAAATACTGTTATATCTTAGTATTAGTAAATTATAGACTCCAAAATTATAATAGATAAAAATCTTTAAAAATTCTGAGGGATAGGTAGGTACTATTATAAGAATAATGTTTACAGAGTTTCAAATTTTTTGAACCATTACTTTGTCCGGAATAAAAAATTTACTGTTCAACGACAAAGCCCCATGTTATTTAGATGGGAAGCTTGCACAGGTTAAAATTGAGATAGAGACTTGGAACTTGGGGGATATTTTTTTTATATATACATATTTCGAACCAAATGAGCCTATGTCAGCGTAAAAATTCGTCAATACCCAAAATAAGGACCACCCTAATACTTGAGAACGATCGCAGAATAAGTCGAGTGAAACGTCATAGTTTTATTGTATTATTTATTCGTGTTCAATAAATAATTATAATTAATTATATGTGATTTGAATAAAATTCCAACTTTTAATAAAATTAATCACAAAAATAAAAGCTTCAACAGCTTCATTATTACCTACTAAAGACAATCTTATTGAAAATATTCATGGCCAAAAAATCCAATCTTTCAAATTCTGTTTTTTAACAGCAAATAAAACATGAAAAATAGCTTTTTTTTAAAAAAAAATCAATATTTATTTAACTGCAATATTTTTAAATCAAAACAAAATCGCGAAATCTTTTTAAATCAAACAAATTTTATATCGAAATAATTAAAAAATGAAATTGGTCTAGGGGTCGAAAGACCTTGTCCCTTCATTTAAATTAAGTAGAATACGCAGATGTTGTCAGATCTAGTGAACAAGTCTCATTGAGTTCAGGAAGTCTATTTGTGTAAATATTATGTCACCTTCTGGGAGTGTCTGACTAGAGATCGTCGAGTATAGTCTTGTCAAATAATCAGAGGGACTTGGACATCTAATTGAGATAGAAAAAACAAAAACGTAAGAAATAGGATGAGAAGCCAAGTCAATGTCTGGGTAAATACGCCCTCCTTCATTTTCTTCTTTCATTTGCCGAAATTGCGGTCGTGTTTGTCTTGCTCGAATTACACTGTTGATCAACCAAAGTAAGCGACGCAAAAAGAAGAGATTTTCCTACAAAACATAATTCTCAAACATGTCAATATTCTAGTTGTTTTTATCTTTTCCTACTTGTGCCATACTCGTTTTCTAGAGTCGATAGTGTTAATATGGATAGTATTCTCTCCATTCTAATAGACTGGAAAATTGTTCTCTGCGGTTACTTACTGTTTGTAACCATCTTTTGAATTTCATAGGACTTCTTTTGAATTAAACCTAAAGGGGAAAATAACTAACATGATCTTGAATTGATCAAAAACTGGAAACCAAATACTTTAGGCTAGTGATAGCGAACCTTTTTGAGAAGTGGGTCAAATTTTGTTAATTGCCTTTTTTTTACTACTAGCTCGTGGACCAGTAAGTCAGTGGCGTCCCTTTGTTTTGGTTTTTCTGCCTTTCTAGTCATAAGCGAATTTACGATAATAATTTTTTTTTAATTTGTCTCTAAACCCGGGGTCAGGTTTCAGCCGGATGCCTCGAGTCGGATTCGAACCCGGGTCCACTTGATTAGCAGGCTGACACGCTAACCCCTAGCCTACCCGACCCCCAATGGCGTCCCCTGGAAAGGACAGGGGGGGGGGGGGGAGAATCTAGTATACTCAGTTAAGAATTTCTTTTACAATTTATATGCAATTTTATCCATATTATATTTTGCGCCTAATGCTTATACAACCAATTGTATTCATAAGCACGGAAGAGGAATAGTCTACAGGCGTTGAGTGGTGGCCATGTTTATGAAGTCACGGTCTAAAAACTCAATTTCAGCATATATAATTATATATAATAGAACAATAGAAATATTATTAATATTAATATTATTATGATTAACAACATTTTTTATTAATCAAACAAAAATATAGAACGCGGCGTTTAATGTCGGAATAAAATTGTCGGCTTTAAATTTTCTTAAAGCCATAATATAAGCCAAATTTAATAATAATCTATGTAGAATTTTAAGAGAATTGGGATTTTTTTTGAACAATATTTACTCATAAACCCATTAAAATTTGGATATCGAGTCAATATCTATCTCCATACCCACAATGCTTAGGATAAATTGCATCCTCCTTTTGTAAAGAATCTTGTAAATAAATCTGGTAAATATACTATAGATATAGATAGTGAGAAAATAAAATATTTCTATGATTTTCGAAAAACGACATAAGATTCTTTTGTAAAAGAAAAAAAATTCGAAAGTAAAATAAAGTAAAATCCTAAAGGATATTAAATTGCATAAAAAGAAAAATTAATATAAAATAGTAATTTTTAAATTAAACAAGCTTATATTTTCAAAAACTTTCGTACTATTGTTAACTTTACTATTATTGGAACTAAGAACAGGCAAACTAGTAGAACGTAGATGGAAACAGAAAATAAGTTAAGCATCGAATTTTTAAGCTATTTTAAAAAATTGTTAATGGAATACAATACACTCTTTTATTATATTATGGGTGACAATTTGATTCCGAACAAACGATGGTAACTAATAAAATGTGTATGAAAATTTGGGCTACATCGGTGGACCGCTTATTTCTTTTATCTTTCAAAACTGACTCATGAAGAATTATACTCTCTTCAAAACAAATAATATTTTCTATCATAGCCTATTAACGACTAAATAACTTTTTTTTAAATTATCTATAATAGATAGATTATTTAAAGTTAATAAACCTGTTTTCCCTTGGTTTTAAAATAAATAATATTTCATAAATATAGAGCTATACGTGGCATTTATTTTATTTTTAATTCTGAATGAGCTTGAATGATAAAAAAACGTCAACAAATAAATAACAAAGCCAGTTTGATAATTTACTGATTACTTTTTAAATAATATATACTCTATTTAGTAGCAAAGAAAAACAATATCAACTATTTTTAAAACGAGCAAATATTGTATATATTTATATATATATATATATACATATATATATATATATATATTATTTTTTTTATTTTGAAACCGGCTCTACCGATTTTGATGAAATTCACGGGTTAGGGAGTTTTTGGGTTGGGGTGGGCAGGGGGGTCCAGGGGGCGTGTATTATATATATATTTGTATTTTTATGAGAATTTTAAATTAAAATTTAATTAATATATAGCTTTTAACTGAAGCAAAAAGTTACCGAGCATCGCTCGGGTGGCTCCAGGTACTCTTATATTATTAAATGAGCAATTCTTGTATATATATATATATATATATATATATAGAATCGGTTTCTCGAAAACGGCTCTAACGATTTCGCAAAACTTATCAAGTCTCGTGAGTTATTAGTCGTGTATAAATTTTTATCCGGTTGAAATAAAGGAAGTAGGTGTAAATTAGTCATGTCGTAAAATAAATATTTTAATCGTTCATATCTCTTCTTGGTAAAGTCGCAGAGCCTTGAAATTTGAAACTTAAGCTATTTACTATATAAAGATATAGAAATAAATAGATTTTCGAAATATCTTTTTTATATATTTTAGAAAATATATTAAAAATATAAAAATTTTGTGTTAAATTTATATAAAGTTTATGTTTTCTATATATTCTTAAAATATAAACTATTTTTATGTCGCTCTAGTATAAATTTTATATAAATTTAACACAAAAATTTTATATTTTTTAATATATTTTCAAAAAATATATAAAAAACATATTTCGAAAATCTATTTATTTCCATACGGGTAGAGGGAAAAGGTTTCCGAGCATCGCTCGCTGCTCCAGGTACTTATCCTTAATAGACAGCACTAATCCGTAAAATATTATTATAAACCAGTAAGGGGAATTTTTATCAGAACCAACTTCGTGACTTTCAGTGACTGACAAGAAATTTAATTTTAATAATAATGTTATTATGAGCCAAGGGAATTGAAGAATTTTTTTTGGCTTTTCGCCCTTTCTAGCCATAAGCCAATTTACGATACTAATTTATTTATTTTTTAAATTTGTCTCACCCCCCCCCCCCCCGGAGAGTCAGGTTTTAGCCGGATTCCTCGAGTCGGATTCGAACCCGGGTCCACTTGGTTAGCAGGTTGACATGCTAACCTTAGACTACCCGATCGCCAATTGAAGAATTAATTAACTATATAGTTTTAAATGGATAATCAAAATCAAAATAAGAAACTGAAATTATAATATAAGGCCATGTCTACAGAGAAGGAACAAGTAAATGAGGTTAAACTACTTTGTGCGTTAGATTGAGGAAATTTTTTTTAAATGAAAAGATACTACCATATAAGTAGATTTTGCCTAAGTAATAATTAAAATTTAATAATTCAAAAATCCATATAAATTTTTACATTTTTAGCAGGTCAAATTGAGATTAGAACTAAAACAATTCAACAATTGTAGGTATTAAATACATGTAGGTATAATTTACTACAGTTGATTTCTATTAGGTTTGGTTAAAATAAAAAAAAAATAATAATAGTACTAACAATCCTAAACTTAAGTAAAGAAAATTTTGAATTTTTTTTAGAAACTTTTTTTATTTTATTTATTTAATGTCACCGGGAACAAAGCCCATTTAGACGGCACATAACTAGAGTGTTAGTAGGGTTAGTGAGGGAGCCGAGTTTTCAGCCGGTAGAAATTTTTATTTGCCAGCCAGGATCGAACCCCCGGACCTCCACTCCAACATCGTCATAATCGATCTATGCCGAAGTGCGTTAGCTAACTGAACCACCCGGCTCCCTAGAAACTTTTTAAAATTTAAAATATAAAATACTAGGTAGGTTTCACATAAATAAAAGATCAGATGCTTGTTAAGCACGACTCTATATATATTTCCGGGTATAAGCCCATCTTCAGAAGTTCACAAAGGACAAAAATTTTTCTTTACTTTATTTAATATGTTTCACCAAGAATCTACACCATTTCCCTTAACAAAACTAAACTTAATAGATTTTGATGAGGTAAGCCAAAATTCAAAAAAGATAGATAATTATAACTATATTTTTTTATTCAAATCCGACTTTTCGGAAGTTTATTCCATCCTTCTTCAGGGTTTTGAAAAGTCAGTGAAGGAAATACAATATGACATTCCCCTCTGTATCCTATCTCTGTGGCTGTAACAATAGTATACAGTATTTCATTTTCAGCAGAATTTAGTGTAGTTTCTGCCACTGAGTGAGGTTACAGAGAGGAATGTCATATGTATTCCTTCACTGACTTATCAAAAACCTGAAGGAGGAATAAACCTCCAAAACGTCGGCTTTGAATAAAAAAGATAGTTATAAATATCTATCTTTTTTGAACTTTGGACTGCCTCTTCAAAATAGATTTAAGTTTGGGATTATTATTATTGTTATTTTTTTTATTTTAACTAAACCTAGAAATCAACTTTGGTAAATTATACCTATAATGTATTTAATACAATTGTTGAATTATTTTAGTTCTAATCTAAATTTGACGTGTTAAAATTTTATAAATTTATGAGGATTTTTGAATTATTAAATATAATTTTTACTTACGCAAAATCTACTTATATGGTAGTATCTTCTTATAGAAAAAATAAAGGAATTTTACTTAAGCTAACGCACAAAGTATTTTGCCGTCATTTACCTACTTCTTCCTTCTCTGCACTTGGCCGTTTTATATCAAAATATCGGGGTCGGGTTAGCCGAGCGGTTAGCGTACAAGTCTGCTAATCAAGTGGACCCGGGTTCGAATCTGACTCGAGGCAACCGGCTAAAAATCTGATCCCTACATAGAATACATATTTTAATAATTGGCTGATGGCTAGAAGGGCCGAAAAGACAAAAGAAAATGAAAATATTTGTAGAAAATTCAGTTTCTAATTTGGATAAATTTAATTATCCATGTAACACTATAGATAGTTAATTAAATGAAGTAAACAAGAGTTTAAAGTATTTTGCATGTGGGTGAATGAAGCAAAATTATGCAAATAAAGCAGGCAGTTCTTTATTCATATGCATCTAATAATAATCAGTTGGAAGTATCCATCGAATAAATGGATATTTTTTAATGCAAATTTTATTAGACCTATTGAAGGGAGAATTAAAAATCGCCCGGTGATTTTTGAAAAAATTAAAATTGTAGATTTGCAAGTAGAAAGGTGGAATATAATACCGCGTTGCATTATATTTTCGGGTCCCTGCCTGTTTTGGTGCTCGGATATAAAAAAATATTTATTTAGTTTTTGCATTAAATTCGTGTTGTGTGCGTGAATACACGGGGTTGCCGAGGGTGTGGATTTAAATGAACTTTTGTTGGTGCATCGAGCAAGGATGGAAATGGACCGTTTTGATGAGCGGCGGGAATAAACACGCGAATGCAAACCTCATCGCAACACAACCCGGGTAGTATTATCAGGATGAGAAATTAGAACAACCACACCCCCTGTATGTTGGTGAGCTGACAACGTTGCACACAGAGCAGAAACAACAACAAAGACCAGGCAAAAATAATTATGAAAAATGAGGGTTGGTTCCCAGAACTAATTAGAGGCCGGAAAGATAACCAAAAATGATGGTGATACCTTTCCACGATATTTTAAATAAAGTAAGGGAATAAATAAAAGAGATTTTTAGAAGAAATTTCAAAGTTAAAAAGAAAAATAAGCTGAGGTGTTCAGATGTGGCCATCCACTTGACTTTACCATACAACCTGGCCCCTAAAATTATTAATGGTATAATCATGTAGGGGGAGCTAGTTTTTGCATTTTTATACTTCTGGGGTCCCACTGATTATGTATACAAAATTTGGTTGAGTTTGGTAAATGGCAAAGATTTTCATTTTTTGACCCCTCGCCCCCCCCCCCATTTTGGGCGGTTAGTTTTTGCATTTTTAGAGTTGTGGGGTCCCACTGATTATGTATACAAAATTTGGTTGAGTTTGGTAAATGGCCAAGATTTTCATTTTTTGACCCTACACCCCCCCCACATTTTGGGCGGTTAGTTTTTGCATTCTTAGGCTTCTGGGGGTCCACTGATTATGTATACAAAATTTGGTTGAGTTTGCTCAAACGGCCTAGATTTTTAATTTTTTACCCTCCTCCACCCCCCCCCTTAATTTTGGGTCGATATGCACCAAAATCTAATCAGCTCTTAATCTCAATGGACCAAAACTACGTGTGAAATTTGGTTTTAATATTCACACTAGTTTTTGAGCTAGTTCGTCCACAAAAATTTGGTAACGTACAGACTAACTAACAGACAACCAGACAACCAGACTAACAGGCATTTTGACAAAACAATTATTATCTCGAAAAATATAATTTTTCGATGTTCATTTATAAGAGCTTTTTTTGTAGAGCGAAATGCCATCGTTTCGCTCAATTTTTTTAATCAAAGTATTTTCAGCCGTTTTTGAGATATTTCGAATGGTATGGTAAAGTAATAATTGAGTCATTTACTGTTTCATTGACCCTGAAAAGCCCTTATCTAACCTTAACACATAAATTAACTATCTAAATATTTTTAATTTTAAAATATTTCATTTAACCTAAAATTGGAGTGGGTGCTCATTAGGGACGTCCTTATTTTGGGTATTTTCGAAATTTGATGCTGACAGAGGCTCATATGGTTCGAAATAAATTTAAAAAAATATTTACCTTAAGTTCCAAGTCTCTATCTCAATTTTAACCATGTTCCGAACATCGATCGATGCAAGTTTCCATCTAAATAACATGTGATTTTTGGCGTTGAACGGTCTATTTTTTATTCCGGCCAAAGAAATGGTTCAAAAATTTGAAACTCTGTATACTTTATCCTTATAATAGTAGCTATCCTTCAGAATTTTTACTGATTTTTAGCTATTATTATTTTGGAGTTACTGCTATATCTTAGTATTAGTAAATTATAGACTGCAAAATTATAATAGATAAAAATCTTTAAAAATTATGAAGGATAGCTACTATTATAAGAATAAAGTTTACAGAGTTTCAAATTTTTTGAACCATTGCTTTGGCCCGAAAGAAAAATTTACTGTTCAATGACAAAGCCATGTTATTTAGATGGTAAACTTAGGCAGGTTAAAATTGAGATAGAGACTTGGAATTTGGGGAATATTTTTTTATATATTTCGAACCATATGAGCCTATGTCAGTGTAAAAATTCGAAAATGCCCAAAATAAAGACCACACTAGTGCTCATTACTTGGAGGAATTAGAAAAATCACACCCCCGCATGTTGGTGCGCTGACAACGTTGCACACAGAGCAGAAACAACAACAAAGACCAGGCAAAAATAATTATGAAAAATGAGGGTTGGTTCACAAGAACTAATTAGAGGCGGGAAAGATAACCAAAAATGATGTTGATACCTTTCCAGGATATTTTAAATAAAGTAAGGGAATAAATGAAAGGGATTTTTAGAAGAAATTTCAAAGTTAAAAAGAAAAAGTTTTTTTTCAGATTTCCACACTTGGAGCCATTTAAGTTCAATTCAATACTAAAGTGGATTGCATTGAAAGAGAGAGAGTGTTCTATAAAAAAAAAAAGCTGGGATCTAAACATTCAGTTAAAAACTAGGAAAATCTAATAAAACTAGGTAAAAGAATAGGAATTTGGACGAGATGGGAGGGGCAGGGGGGGGGGGAATGTATTTCATAAAGAGAAACAAAGAGGTTGTCCTCTGCTTTGCGCAAATAAACTTTAATTCTTGTTGTTAGAGTTCGTGGCTGTGATGAAACTGTATTAGATGAAGCAGGAGGTATCAGCCAAAGTTGGATGCGCTGGGTTCAATAAAACACCCTGGATAAAACGTTTCGGGCTGAATTTATTTGGCCATCTTCAGTTAATTGGGACAAAATGCGGTACACATAGTGATCGAACCAAGCATTGTCAAAAATAAAAATTGTAGCTTCATGTAAATTTATAACGTGCATGTGCTCAAAGGTTCAGAATGAATGTAATCAATGATGATTACATTCATTCTGAACTTTGATAATTGTTTAGCGTGTTTGTAATTATAATAATGGTTGATGAAATAATCATCCATTATCACCAACTTACAATTTTAAGTAAAAATAAAGTAAAAAGTTCTTATTTTATTAGATTATTCCATCTGGAGCGCCACTATAGTACATAGAATAATTCTCGGTAGCGTATGTTAGGTTGTCTATATCTCTCTGAGGGTGTTTTTCAAAAAATATTATGTTGTCGTTCATTCAATACGCTGTTAAAAAAAAATTGTAAATTTACTATATGTTTACAATACAAATAGAAAGGAAATATACAAGATTGCGTATAGTAAAAAATCAATTGGTGTGTTCACCACACGACTTTCACATTTTCATTTATTTGAAGTCATCGCGACACTACTAATTTACACCCCCTTCCTTTATTTAGTTTTGTTTTTGATTTTATCAAAAACAGCCAAACGATTTTTTTTTAAATTAGTGTATTTATCAAGTGTCAAGACACAAAAATGAAATGAAATTAACTTTTTCATCTCTGAGATACAAGCTCTCAAAGAGTCAGGACCCAGATCAACCATCGCAATACTCTCCCATTAGATTCTATAGAATATAAATGTGAAAAGTAAAAATACTATATTATATTGGTAAAATCACATTAACTCATTGCAAAAATACAAAAATAAATTTTTACTTTACTTTTTTATTCTATTAATTAGATACGTATTACTAAAAAATATGTTTTAAGATTACAATACTGGTTTGTAATATTAGTAAAAAGTTTTGAAGCCGGATTTCCCATTTTTTATAGTAAAATTATATAAGAAATTTTAAACAGTGTAGATGTCGCTACTGCCTAACATCGTCATGGTCAGGCTCCTTTGATTAATATCAAGGATGATGAAATGCTAGTCTGAGTGGGATTCGATCCCGACCTCAACTGCTTTTTAGTTGAGTCTTTAAATTAAGAACGTGTTTATTGTATAATTTATAATATTGTATTTTGAATGCTTGCGTAGTTGTATCAATTTAACAATTATTATTATGAGAATTTGTTATATAATAATTTCCTCCTAATATTTTATTCAAATTGAAATTCATTTACTGTCAAAATATTAATGCTAATATATTTCATATTATCTATTCCCATTTGGAGAACAATGTTTCATTTCATTAAACTTATCGAAATGTAAGTATTATAATTACACGGAAGGGATGAATGGAGGGTGAATTCCAATTAGGGGTGCGAGAGAGCGCAGAGGGTTCATGTACGTGTTTCATAACCTTCAATTAATTAACTTTTGTGGCCCAATTATACAGAGTATTTGTGTCAAAATGTGATTTACAATTTTCGTCAAATATCTATGAATGAATAACATATAGAAATTGCATGCATATACATAATACAATATAAACCAGCCCTAGCTAGGGAAATATATAAAGTTTCTCCAAATTGGGCTCACTTTGGGAAAACATTTTTAAATACTCATTTTATTTATTCATCATAAAAACTGCTGCTTATTTTGAAAATAGTATTTCTGATAAGAGAATCTACTTATGTTGCACCGAGAAGTTAATAAATATACAGAGTGGGGCATAAAGATCTACCACATTTTGAAGAGGTATAAAAAATGAAAAAATTTAACTAGAAAAAAACTGAATATATTTTTGAAAAGAACATAAAATAATTTTTTTTAATGTGTTTTGAACATTATATCAGACGAAAAAAAAAGGGGGGGGGAGGAGGTCAAAAATGAAAATTCTAGCCCTTTCGACCAAACTCAACGAAATTTTGTATACATATTCTGTGGACCTCCAGAAGGCTAGAAATGCAAAAACTAACCACTCAAAATGGGAGGAAGGGTCAAAAATGAAATTGGTTTTTTTCTAGTTAAATTTTTTCATTTTTTATACCTCTTCAAAATGTGGTATGTCTTTATGCCCCACTCTGTATTATATAATTTAAATATAACATATATTAGTAATGAAGCTGTTGAAGCTTTTATTTTTGTGATTAATTTTATTAAAATTTGAATTTTTAGTGAAATCACACATAATTAATTATAATTATTTATTGAACACGAATAAATAATAGAATAAAACTACGACGTTTCGATCGACATATTCTGTAATCGTTCTCAAGTATGAATGAGCACGCCCTCAGTTGACCAGAAATCGGAGTGGGTGCTCATATTTGAGAACGATCGCAGAATAAGTCGATCGAAACATCGTAGTTTTATTGTATTATTTATTCGTGTTCAATAAATAATTATAATTAATTATGTGATTTCATTAAAAATTCAAATCTGTAATTTAAATATAGATAAGTAGGTTATAATGAAAGACAGTCCATAAATTATTTACGTTTTATTCAATTTCCGACATATTCGGAGACTTTTTTCTCCCCTCCTTCAGGGTATTGAATAGTTATTGATTGGTGAGTATAACTCGGTTCCCATTTGTCTCTCCTTTCGGTGATAGCAACAATATTACAATATTTTCCAACATTATACCATAAGTGTACTTGGTTATCTCTAATAATAATATTACAATATTGTTGCTAAGGAGAGACAAATGGGAACCGAGTTATACTGACCCATCAATAACCATTCACTACCTTGAAGAAGGAATGAAAAAGCTCTGAAACGTCTGAAATGAATGAAAGTAAATAATTTATGGACTGCGTTTCATTATAACCTACTTATTTCGCATTACCAGTCCGTTTTTCTAAGAAAATAAATAAAATTTAAATATAGAATTTTTTGAGAGATATCTACATATTATATTATTGACTTTTCTATATAATAAACAGAGTTTCTAATAGCGGGATTACTGTTTTCAGAACAAGCAGTGAATTTTTTAAATCTTTTTTATCATAAAATTAAGAAACTGACAATCTCTGGTTCTACAAAACTCTCGAGCATGCCCAGGACAAGAATTTCGTAACAAGCAACCATGAATCGTGAGAGACAAAAACAAGATTACCTCCAGGTGGTAACCAATCCACCCACCCTCGAGTGGCAACCGGTAATTCAGATTCTGGGGGACCCGGACCATCACGAAGTCAAGGAAGAAACAATGGAAGAATAACGCCAAAAAATCCATACATACCTGGGCACCTTTAACATCAACACACTCATCCGGCCAGGAAAAAATTACATGCCTGATCATGGAACTCGATAACACGCTCCGGAAAAAGGTAGAGGCGTGGAAGGTCCAACCAGAAAGAAAGATTTGCATGATCCCAAGGGTCCAAACGCAACAAATAATAATAATATTAAAATTTTTCAATATACAACCCAAATGTGGAATATGTGCTACCTATAAACCTCCCAAATATATCATTCGACTCAAACTCACTAGAATTCAGGGATAAAATTTCAATGCTAGGCGTAACTCTAGGGTCTGAGTCTTTCATGGAATGACCATATCTCAACCACTGCTAAAGCTGCAGCAGCGCGCAAGCTTGGTCTCCTATTTGAGGTCTAGACGCTGTTATACTCCCAGTCAACTCCTTACTGTATAAGGCTCAAATTCGTCCCTGTCTCGAATATGGCTCTCATCTGTGGAGGGGTGCCTCCAAGCATTCTCTTGCCACACTGGATGCAATTCAGAAGCGAGCAATTAAACTAATAGGAGAACCGGCTCTAACCAACTCACTCGACTCCTGGCTCACCGAAGAACCGTTTCTGCCCTTTCCCTGTACTACAGATACTATCACGGTGTCTGTTCAGTCGAGCTGAAATCAATTATCCCCCTAATGCCCTCTTTGCGCGAAGCACGCGGTTTTCTAACGCTCAGCACCCCTTCGCTGTCAAATTGGATAAATTTCGAACAAGCGCTTTCGCCAACTCTTTTATCCCTTTGACCTCCAGAGACTGGAACTCGCTCCCTGCCACCATCTTTCCCGCGACCTATAACCTTCAGCTATTTAAGACCCGTATCCACAGATACCTTCGACCCCCGCCCAACCCATAAAATTCTTTCTTCTTCTTTTCACGATGGAGGGGCCAACCCAGGCCTTTAGGGGTTGCACCTTTTTTGGTGTAACTCCTTCTCTCATCATTATCATAAAAAAAAAAAAAAAAAATATATATATACATATAACAATAGATCAAGAGATAGGTATGTTTAGTTTGGACGAATTAATCGAACAGGACTCGTATGCAAGATTTGGATCCGATGAATGGAGTAGAGCAAGTGCATATGGTCGATAGGGTTGGGGGTTGCAGCCCCAGGGGATCCCCACGTCAAAGACCACCCCCGCAACCCAATCAATAGAACAGAGGACAGACATAACAACGAGTGCGTTGCATGGGCTAGTTAACAAACGGATTCAATTAGATGCGAGGTGCGATAACCCATGCAGAGAAGAACAATTAAGCAACAAGAGGCGGAGATCGCTATCGAGTCGGGGAGAAAAATGCTCGCAGATACGATCGTTCATTACAAAGTAACTTTTTCATAGTTTTTCTGGGAAAACGATTTCTCCTTCACAAAAGCCCGTGCCAATGAACTAATGATTCATAATTCTGACATTCTAGAAGAAAAAAATATTTTATTGGTGGATTAAAGTTAGTTCCGATTTTTGTTTAATCAAATTAATAAAATTTTTCGTTAAGACTTTCATCATTAAGCAGAAAAATTAAAAAGAATTAATTATTTATTAACCAGCATCACAAATTATCTAAATTTCTCTAATAAAAACTATTTTTTTAAACTTCCTCTGATCCAAAGATTAAAAGAGCTATTGGATCCACTTAGAAAGCATAGGCAACCTACCAAGAGTATAATTGCCTAGTAACCTCTCCAAACTAGCCGTTCGGAACCGGCGTTAAAAAATAGGTCTCGTATATCTGTGTAAAAACAGCTAAACACACTACCACAAGTATATGTGGAGAGGAGCCGAAAAGCCAGGGAGACCTGGTATGGCACTTAAAGAAGAAGATGGGATCAGAACTCAACACCCCCCCCCGTATCCCTGTACGCTGATAAATTTATTTTTACCAATCATAACTATTTAATACTTTATTATATTTTAAAGTTTAAAATAGGAATTAAAATTGAACTAATGATGGCATAATCTATGCCGAAACATCTGTATATTGGAATAATATAATTAGTTATATAAATATATATTTATTTAAAAAATTGAAATAATTCAACTATTTCGTAACAGAAAGCCTCTAAAGAAAAGTTAAATAATAATCCTTATTCGTAAAATTTAGCCTAGACCCTAGACTTATAAAATAGTAAAAAATTATGTTTATTTAAATTTTTACACACCCTTTCTATTTATTCATAAAGAGAAACAAAGAGGTTAGTCCTCTAGCTTGATGCAAATTAACATATACATATATACCTATCAAATATATAGATATATAATATGTATATATATTTATATATTATTTGTTTTAGATTATAGTTCCGAGGCCTTGGCCTTCATCATCAGTTATTATTTTTCGAGTGGATGTTGAAAATTTTCTTTCTCTAACTGAGCCGAGAAGCCAGTTAGCATTTTTATTTATTATTTAGAAGAAAATTGAATACATCATTGAGCCCACCTCAAAATACTTTAAATATTACGCTCTTGCTAAAAAATTAGTTGAGTTTAGTGATTTAGCGAATAAAGCGGGTCCCGAAATTTTGAAAAATATAAAATTTCTTTTTTAATAAAATGTTAAAATGTCCTATGTAAATTGTAACATAATATGTAGATAAGGGTTTATTTATCAAAACCACCAAATATTAGCTCTTTTAGAATATTTATGAAAAGGAAGATAAATCTCTCTTCGAAACATCTTATATATCTACACCCTAATAGCACCAATGGAAAATAAATACATATCTTAAAAAACAAGTTTAATTAATTTTAAGGGTAGTCAAAACAATAGCACAATTGTAAGTATATGTATCTGGAATATGTATATAATTTCAGAAACAATATGATTTTTCAAAGATGATTTTTTTTTAATTAAACAAAAATAAAACATCAATAGAATTGAAAAGACAAAATAGAAAAGCGAATAAAATTGGAAAAAGATTGTATCTCAAAAAATCATTGAAATATTCTCGATTTTATATTATCATTAAACAATGACTATAGCTCTAGAGAATACGTAAATTGAAATATAAAATATTTGAACGATAGAAAGTTCAAATCAAATACGAAACGATTTCTAACATTACAAAAAATATTTATACAAAATATGTGAAATTTTAAAGAGAATGTTGGACCAAAAACTAATTTCGTAATAGCTATGTATAAATCAAACAAAACCTGTAGATTGGGCTATATATATATATATATATATATATATATATATATATACATATTTTAAATTTACATAACAGAGTTGACTACTGTGCGTACTTTTGGTTCACTTGCTTTCATTAATTAAACTAGGTACCCCAGGAAGACACAATCTAAGATAATTGTTGGATGGATGAATTCCACTGACCACTCAAGCGTATAATTAAACAAAAAAAGTATTATTTATTTAATTTAATATCTTGCTTTACCACGTTTGGTTGGTATGAGTAGAGTAGAAATTGTAAATCATGCAGAAAAAAGGGACTGTGAATGGTTGAATTTTGTATACTTCAGATCAAAACCATTAAGAAACAGACTTTTTAAATATTTTTTACAGCTGATTTTGGTTGTGATCTAATGATGGAAATTTGAGGCTTACTCTTGACATTTCTCTTAAAATAAAAAAATATCTTAAAAAACTGTTGAACTGATTTATTTTATTCACAAAAGGCTTCTTTATAGCCCTTAGAGCTGTTTTCGAATATTAAAAAAATGTTTGAATAAAATAGTTCTCTTAAAATATCAATTTAAAATGTTTGATTTTGACATAATTCTATATATTCATGTTTTCATAAATAAATATAAAACAAGCATGTCTTTAGGTGTTTGTAGGGAATTTTGTAGTGTTGTATGAATGAATTTTTAGTGAAATTGGTTGGAGTAGCCTGAAGGCTATGCAACCGATCACCATGCAAAGTAACAAAAAGCCTACATCTACAGGGGTGTTTACAAATTATAATAAGATTGAAGTAATTTTTGGAGACGGACTAATAAGTGAATTGAGTAGAGTATTGATGAGGAAGTCCAAATTCAAAAAAGAGATAATTTAAACTATATTTGTATTAAAAAACAGACGTTTCGGAGGCTTTTCCCTCCTTCTTCAGGGTTTTGAAAGGTCACTGAAGGAAATACAATATGACATTTCCCTCTGTTTCCTCTGTCAGTGGCAGTAACAATAATATATCGTATTTCATTCTCAGTAGAATTTAGTGTAGCTTAATAAAAAGCGTGTAAAAAAATAATTATTTTTGTATGTACATGTAAGCCTTAAGCCCGAGTAGGGAAAGGCAGAAAAATAAGTCAAATAAATATATTATATGGAAATATTGAAATTGACTACTTTAAAATATTACTGCTAAATAACATTGTAGGGCAACTACTATCTTAAATAATATTGTTAAAAAAGTATAAACGAATACCAAAACTATTATAGTGATACCTTTCCTGTGGGGACCGGCTAAACCTTGTTTAAATATAAAAAGAGAAACGTGATATCTTACGATGTGAGCATAAGTTAAGGAGGTCCTTTCGCCGCCAATGTTAAATAAAAAATATTAGATTATAACTATAACTTAATTTTTTATAATAGTTTAAATCTCTATCTATATTTGATGAAGTTTCAATCACACATTACCGAGCAAATTTTTGAAAATAAAATTTTTGAAAATGTAAACATTTTCTCAGAGTCTTATGGAAAATTAAGATCTTGACACTTACTTTTGAATTATACTACTATTAGTTGAATAGATAAAGTTAAAAAAGCAACTTAAAAATGAATTTTATAATTTTTCTCATTAATATATCAAAGAATAATTGATACGTCAACGAGAATTATTTCGACCGCGCTTATTTGAAAAATATGTTTTTATCACGAGACTACTGCGGATTACGCTATTGGGGTCTGCGGAGTCTTAAGTCTGGACCAAGAGAGAAAAGATGTGATCCACTTAGCTACAATCCAACAACATTTCGCGTATAGCCCGCTAGACATTCGGATGGATCACCAAGTGAATTTGAAATCTCAGATGTTATATATTCGATCTCCCAGTCCAGAGCGCTAGATCTATTAGCATGTATGTTAGATGCTTGCCATTAATTAACCGAATGTTTTCTACATTTGATTCAATCGCGAATCTAATGTACGGAATTTTTGTCAAATATTGAGTGAGAATAATATTTGAACTTATATATTTCTAACTTGAAATAATGATACTAAATAAATTTTATAATTTTTCTCATTAATATATCGCGATTGAATCAAATGTAGAAAACATTCGGTTAATTAATGGCAATCATCTAACATACATGCTAATAGATCTAGCGCTCTGGACTGGGAGATCGAATATATAACATCTGAGATTTCAAATTCACTTGGTGATCCATCCGAATGTCTAGCGGGCTATACGCGAAATGACGTTGGATTGTAGCTAAGTGGATCACATCTTTTTCTCTCTTGGTCCAGACTTAAGACTCCGCAGACTCCAATAGCGTAATCCGCAGTAGTCTCGCGATAAAAATATATTTTTCAAATAAGCGCGGTCGAAATAATTCTCGTTGACGTATCAATTATTCTTTGATATATTAATGAGAAAAATTATAAAATTTATTTAATATCATTATTTCAAATTAGAAATATATAAGTTCAAATATTATTTTCACTCAATATTTGACAAAAATTCCCTACATTAGATTCGCTATTGAATCAAATGTAGAAAACATTCGGTTAACTAAAAATGAGCTTTTTGAAACATGCCGGTTTCTTTTTTTGCAATAAAATATATGATTGACCGACGAACTTACTGAGATATTTACTTTAAAAAATCACATAAATGCTATGTTTGGATCTAAACATAAACAGTATTAATACAACGCATTGCCAAATCATACAAGACTTATTATCAGCTGATTTGAATAAATCAATCTAACTTTTGTATTTAATTATTTTTATTTCAAACATTAAAGGCTTTCATACTATTTATTTTTTAATTCTTTTATTTTTCATTTGTATTTTAACTTATTTTATTAAATTTTAGATACTAGACTTCTTTTGACTCAACTGGAAGTAAAGGACCTCCTTAAGACATATTTTTTCTTGTAATGTAATTTAAAAGCACATCATGTAGAAAACATTTATTTTGAATAAATCAAAAAAAAGTGCTTACTCTACTGTTTAATTGTAAATTTATAGGAATTCTAAATGTTTTAATTAGGATTTAATGGACCGTTGTTTGTCTTCAGTAAACGGTTGTCTCTCACTTGTGCAATATTTTCTAATCCACTAATATATTCATGGCAGATAAAAATCGAGTTGGGAACAGCAGATGGCGAGGTCAGGGATGTGTTAAACGGGGTCCCGATAAATGGTCGTCTCGTTATCGTTTTATAGCTGTCGGGCGTTAGATCCCACTCACTCTCTTTTGTTGTTCGTACACTCTAAAATACCTTTAATTGTTCGAGAATGATATAATAAAAAAAACAAGCAATTATAATTAAAAAGCAAAAGGAGCGTTTGGCGGGGGAGGAGGTGTCGCTCGCTCTGTGTTGAGTCAGTGAGCTTTATTGATTTGGTTATTGCACTATCAAACAAGTTGTTAAAACATCAAGCCTTGATTTACGATGTCTTAAAACGTTCTGAATGAACCCGTAGTCGTAGTCGTAGTACTACGTATTAGAAAGAGATAAAACGAGGCAGAGAGCGCGCGCACAAACAGCTGATCCGTGGCTGACACCCCCGCGCCCCTCACGCTGCGGCGCCGCTTTGACCCGGGGGCAAACAACAAGTGCCGCCCGCCCGCGGGCGCTCACCGGCATCGTCACTCCCATTAACGAGCTGCTTTTTATTATATTGCCGGGGGCTTTTTTTTCTTCTTTTTCTTTTTCTCAGCGAATAAAGAAATCTTTTGTATCTGGACACCAACAATAATTCGCAAGCTTTATTCACTGAAACGGTATTCTCTTCGAAATGTCTATTATCTATCTGTGATTTAATAAAATTCTAGTTATTTATATTGAATACAAAGATTTAAGCATCTTTTTGAGTGTCTTTTTTTGAAAAAAGATGGAAATTATTTCAAAAATCAACCCAGACCTCCCTAATAGCACAATGTTTCAAACTATATAGTACCTATATAGGGCCATATAGATTCTCGAAATCTATATAGGCACTATATAGTTGAAACATTGTGCTCAAACCTATAATATTAATAAATGAATTTACTTTAAGGACCAATCATAGATTTTGAAGAAAATATTTTTACATTGCATATCAGAGAGTTTTGTCCCCTTAGGATCGCTAGTTAACACTTGGGTTCGATCCCTAAGGGGAACCTCTCTGGTAAAAATATTTTCTCTAAAATCTATGATTGGTCCTTTAAGTAAATTCATTTAGTTATTTATGTTTTATGAATTAATGAAAAATTAAATAGTTTTTCACTATTTCATATATTTTTTTTATAAAATTAAATATAAGGCCCTTATATCAATCAAAAATCAAAAAATAATCCAATTTAGCATATTTTTATACTTATCTCATATGAGATTTCATAATTTTTTACTTTACCATACATGGTATGGTCAAGTATTGTAATCGTGCATGAAAAAAATTATTTATTTTTTTTTGTTTCGTTTTTTCGAAACATCTCAAAAACGGTTAAAACTATTTTGTTAAAAAAACTGAGCGAAACCATGGCATTTTGCTCTATAAAAAAGTTCTACTGAGTTAACATTGAAAAAAAAATATTTTACGAGAGTAATAACTGTTTTGTCAAAATGCCAGTTAGTACTTTAATACGTTACCAAATTTTGAGTATGCTTTACCTCAAAAACTAGTGTGAATATCAAAACGAAATTTCACATTTAGTTTTGGTGCATTGAGATTAAGAGCTGATTTTGGTTGAAATCGACCCAAAAATTAAGGGAGAGGGGGTTCAAAAATTAAAATTTTCAAACTAAAAAAACCAAGTAAATGAAATTTACTGTAAACTTATAATAAAAAAATAGTTATTATTTTTATCGGGGGGGGGGAGCAAAATTTGGGGGGGGGAGTTTTAAGAAATAGAACTATCAATATAAAACCTAGACCCTTTGACCGATTTCTATGAAATTTTACATACGACGTTATGAAAATGACTCAATAAGTGAATTTGATAGTGATTCAAAAGAGGGGGTTGGGGGGGGTTCAAAAATATTTCTAAACAAAATTCAAAGAAAGTTGATATTTCTAATAAAATACTCGCATAATTAAAAGGAGATAATATTAATTGCTAATGGGCCCGAAATTAAGAGGGAGGATTCTTTCGTAAATGATTAGGAATTATTTTATTAAATATTAAATATAAGAGAGAGGCCAGGTGTATGGTAAAATCATGTGGATGGGCACATCAGCTTCTCTGTGAGTGATGCCCAACATTGAAATCTTATCATTGAATTACAGTGAGTTAGAATAGAATCTGATATGTCTGAGAGGTTTGTATCGACGCGCCTAGAGATTAGGCAACACTGCGTTTTGACCGCATTTAAGTTTTGGAATCCCCAGCTTATTATACTAGGGGTTTGAATTAGTTTTAAGGCTGTACTTGTAGATTCTAACGAAGGACAAGATCGTACACTGCCTATCCCATTGACTTGCTTATTTTTATTCATTTTTGTTTTGTTTTTTTTTCTAGGTGAATGAGAAAATCATTTATTCCATAGTAATTTGCATTTTGTTTCTCTTAGTTGATTTTTTTTTTGCATATAACTCTATTTACTAAAACTACGCTCTCCTTTGAATCTGCAATATCTTATCTACGATTTAATAAAATTAAAGATTGTAGCTATTTATGTTTTATGACGCATTAAGTGTTTTATAACTAGATCACTCAGGTTTTACAATCATTAAATCCTTTCGATCTGGAGGGATTTTATTAATGAAAAAGAAAAAGAAAAAAAATTAAGTACTTTCAACTATTTAATCTAATGATTGAATATTTTTACCTTTTTTAAAATTAAATATTTTTTGGATTAAATCAAGGAAATATAGATTTTTATACTATGTAATTCAGGAAATGTGATAAGAATTACATACCCTAGTAGCACAATGTTTCAAACTATATAGTAACTATATAGTGCCTATATAGATTCTCAAAATCTACTAGGGATATTTTAATATTTTAGGTGCTCTATATTTTGATACTAGTGGGAATTTGTTTCGGGGGCTCTGGTTATGGGTTTTAGTGAATGAATTCGGACAATACACCACTGGGTTACCAAATAAAAACGAGTGTGTAGTTCAATGATACCTATTTTCTTACAAAGGGTTGTCAAAAGATAGTCTTACGACTAAAATCAAACTAACCATAAATTTCCTGTATTTGATTCAATCGCAAATCGAATGCAGATTATTTTTGTCAGATATTAAGTGAAAATAATATTCGAATTTATATATTTCTGAGTTGAAATAATGAATTTAAGTAATTTTCTAATTAATAAATTAAAGAATATTTAACATATTAAAGAGAATGGTAATATATAACACCTCAGATTACAGATCCATTTGGTGATCCATATCAGTGTTTGATATAAAAAGCGTCATGCGGGTTAATCGCGAAATGATGCTGGATCATAGCTAAATGGATCACATCTTTTTCATTCTCTTTTGGTCCAGACATGAGATTCAGCAGACTCCAATAGCCTCAACCACCAGTAGTCTCGCGATATATATATCTTGATTAAAAACGCGATCAAAAACAATTCTCTTTAATATGTTAATTATTATTTAATATATTAATTAGAAAATTATTTAAAATCAAACTGTTTTCTAAAAGTGGTATTTGCCATTTTTGGACTATCAAAAATAGTTGTCAGAGCTGTAAAAAAGTGGTCTGTATTTACTAATTTCCTGATTATCAAAAATCATTTACAACTATAAAGTAAAAAACAATTTGTACTATATATATATATATACATTATAGATGTCTTGAAATACACGGTAGGCTTAGAAGGTAGGCGTTGGAATTTTATATTAATGAACACGAGGGGAGGTCCGATGATTCAAAAGTATCTGTGTTAAATCACAAAGCTAAAAATATTAAAGAATACAACAATTTAGATATTATTAAGACACTAATTATGTTTTAAAAAATGCAGGGAAAAGAATAAAATAAAATTGTTAAATTTCTCCATCTTTTAATAAGGACGTTTACTTAAAATTTGAATTTTAGTGAAATCACACTAATTAATTATAATTATTTATTGAATAAGAACAAATAATAAAATATTGTTCAATAAATAATTATAATTAATTATGTGTGATTTTACTAAAAATTCAAACTATAATCAAATTAATCAGAAAAATAAAAGCTTCAATAGCTTCATTACTAAGGACGTTTAGTAATAGGAAAATTCAATTATTTTTTTAGATGAAGCTGCAAGAAGTTATACAACACTACATTACATCCCAGAGTCGAGGAATAATCGAGAGTTGGTTCAGAGTCAAAGGTATTTATAAAGTCGAGTAGTATGATTATTCTATTCTGAGGGGTGAATCGCGAATGGAATTATGTGTACACGTCTTTTAAATTATATGGAATTATTTTGGAATTCATTAGATAATGCCCCTTCATCTATTGTCTTCTACTTGGAAATGAAAGTGGAAGTAGGTGTACACGATATTAGGTCGCGGTTCACCCCTCGTTCTATTCTATTTGGTGATCGAAACGAAAAATTTTCAAAAATTTATTACCAAAAAAAGATAATATGGTTTCTGATGTAATAATATCTACAATTAATGAAAACGAATAAAATGAAACAACAAATTTTTGAATGCAAGTTAATATGCGATTAATCTGGATTAATCGCAGGAATTAATAAATTACCTAAAAATCTTCTCTTTACGTGAGTGGAAATATCAAAATTTTTTGGAAAATCTCCCTCTCCTGTTATTTCAATTTTTTTGTTTAAGCAATTTGACACTGAGAATTTAATTAAAGAAAAAAAAATAATTCACAGATTAGATCCTATTATAATACAAGAAATCAATAATGTATATAATTTATTGATGTACTAGTTGGCTTAGAATCAAATTAATTCAGAATAAATACAATGGTTATCTTATTAGGAAATAATTTATGTATTCTTAGAAATATCACTTAATGAGACATATTGATAACCAGAACCGTTATCAATTAAGTGAATAAAATATTGAAGGCTGGAAAGATTAAATAATTTGGATATGGACCGATTACTCTTACAAAGAGTTGAAGATATTCTAAACTAATTAAATGTTTAATTCAAAATAGTAGCAGAGTTGCAACAGCTTAATAAAGAGAAACCAAAAAGGTTGTCATCTGCTTGACTCAGATAAATATATAGGTGCATGTATAACTAGTACTTATACATTTTTGTTAGAGATTTTATTTTCGAACGATATTTACGATCATCAATCTTTTTAATTAGAAATATTTTATCTGTTATTTCTGAAGAGCTCAAATATCTGATTGTATGTAAGGAAATTGGCTAAGTCGCACTACTATTATTATTAGTATTATTACTATTACAGTAAGTAGATCAATGTGACAATTATTAGTAATGAAGCTATTGAAGCTTTAATTTTTGTTATTAATTTGAATTTTAATGAAATCACACATAATTAATTATAATTATTTATTGAACACGAATAAATAATACAATAAAACTACGATGTTTCGATCGACTAATACACGGTGGGCGCGCCCATTTTTTTATTTTAAAAAATTATAACACAAAAATTATTGGCAGTGTTAGAGTTCGTGGCTGTGATGAAACTGTACTAGATGAAGGAGGAGGTATTAGCCAAAGATGGAATCACTGGGTTCAATAAAACACCTTTAATAAAACGTTTCGGCCTGAATTTATTTGGCCATCTTCAGTTAATTAGGAGTTATACACAAAATGCGGTACACATATGTGATCGAACCAAGCCTTGTCAAAAATAAAATTCACATGAAGCTAAAATTTTTATTTTTGACAAGGCTTGGTTCGATCACACAGGAGTACCGCATTTTGTGTATAACTCCTAATTAACTGAAGATGGCCAAATAAATTCAGGCCGAAACGTTTTATTAAAGGTGTTTTATTGAACCCAGTGATTCCATCTTAGGCTGATACCTCCTCCTTCATTTAATACAGTATAGATTTAATTCTTTTTTCTGTATACAATGGTACATTTAAAGTTTTATGTCATTAGGTTTTAAAAACGACATCTCAAAGGTGGCCACTGTCCTCGTCAATACACAGAGATATTCGAATTTTGAAATTTCTGTCCACTTTTTACAGCATATATGTGTTTATGTCGGCAATAGCGTCACGAATATTGTCCTTCAGCTGACCAAGGGCCCTTGGACGATTCGTGTAAACCAAAGATTTAGGGTAACCCCACAGGAAATAGTCACATGAGGCTAAATCTGGAGATCGCCCCTAAGAGAGATGAGCCGTTCGGGGAAGTGTTCCCGGAAGAAAATCATGGAAGTTTGTGCCTTGTGAGCCCTGGCGCCATCCTGTTGGAACCACATATCCCCCACATCCATTTCTTCGAGTTTGAGTAGAAAAAACTCCTCAATCGGAAAAGTGGACAGAAATGTCAAAATTCGCCTATCCCAGTGTATTGACGAGGACGGTGGCCACCTTCGAGATGTCGTTTTTAAAACCTAGTGAAATATAAAACTTTAAATGTACCCCCGTATACAGAAAAAATAATTAAATCGATACTACCAATACTTTTTGTGTTATGATTTTTTAAAATAAGAAAGTGACCGTGCCCCACCCTGTAGTATCAGCTCCAACTCCGATTTTAGCACACTCTTTTGCGGTTTAATTGGAAAAGTGCCGGATTACTTCATTCGACAATACGTTTGTTCCAATGGCTTCAAGGTACTGGAACTCTCTCCCGGCCTACATATTCCCAGCATTTATAATATTCAAACCTTAAAAACCCGGGTGCACAAACACCTACGCCTCCACCCTTTCTCTTGATCAACTTTCCTCTCCGGTAATGCAAGGGCTTTCGAGATCCATATGGGCTGCATCTTACTGGTCCCTTCTTGCATTCGATTGCATTTAAGAAAAAAAAAAATAAGTCGATCGAAACGTCGTAGTTTTATTGTAGGTATAATTTGATTGTGTTCAATATATAATTATAATTAATTATTTGTGACAATTATGTTTGATGTCATAATACCAAAAAGTTAGTCGCCGTATAATACCTATACTAAAATTCAAATTTTATAAAATTATATTTTGTCATTAAGTATAAGTTAATAAAAGGTGATTATTATGCACTATTTTTTCTATTAACATTAATTTTTATCGGAAATTAATATAAGATAGGTATATTCAGGCCACATAGGTGGCAAAACAAGAATGCTATGTCATCAAATATACAGTAGATTAAACCAATATGTTCACTAATTGAGGATATTTTATGCATTTTCAAATGATATCTTTCCGAAATCATTATCAACTAAAAAAATTACTCTCTGGTTTTTGTTAAAATCGATTTTAACTTGACTAAATCATTTTGTCTATTAAAATAAGACAAGAAAGTTGGTTAACCCTTTATCGTAGCTAAGGTATGTATGTTATCGTTAAATATTTCCAAATAAGATAAAATTGTTTTAAAGTCAAATAAATTTTTTCACTTAATCTTTTCACCTGACACTTTTTTAACATTTATTGAAGATATGGCTGAGAATTCTATTTATCCTTTTGTTGGATTTTTAGATTTGTATTTTTCTCATATTGCATCATATTGTTTTTAAATTGACATTTATTTGAAATATTTACGGTATCAAACTTCAAATGTAAAGTTTTTCAAAATATAAATAAACTAGATGCGAAGCGAGCATCTTGCTGGTCATATGGCTACGCCCCTTGGACTTCTTAGTGGGTTTGAAAAATAAATTTCCTATTTTTAATACATTTTATTTGTCATTAACTATTAGTGGGTTATAAAATTTAAAAAAGCGAACGTACAATATTAATAAGGCAGTCAAGTACGAATCGGATCACCTACTGAAGGTCCATACTTTAAGTAGCTCCCACAATACTTGAGATATCCAATTTGTTCTTGTTTGTCATTAATAAGGAGGAAATGAAACTTAGTATAGGATTTTAACTGAGAAGTGATGGACGGCTAAGTCCTGACCCCTGCGGTGTAGAGACAAATTTAAAAAATAAAATAATTAGTATCGTAAATTGGCATATGGCTGGAAGGGCCGAAAAGCCAAAAAAGAAAAAAAAAAGTAATTAATTTATAATAATTCTTGTATAATAAAATTATATACAAACAAATTAATTTTTAGATAGGGTACTATTAATGTTTTAAATTAGAATTTTTGAGTTTTTTGAGGCTCTTGAAAACCTTGGAAACTGATGAAATGTCTTCGTTAGGAAAAAGAAATAAAATTTCCTTATATTCTAACTATTTATTTTCACGAAAAACTTTTGAGACGTTTCAGCGGATATTCTCACGCCATCATAAGTCAGTTAGTTTTCTCTTCTTTTCTCCTCTTTTTTTTGTTTTTCTTTTCTCTTTTATCTTGAGAATGACATGTGAATATGAATTGACTGTAATTAAGATTATGTTTTCCTTGTAGACTGATGATGGCGTGAGAATACCTGCTGAAACGTCTCAAAAGTTTTTCGTGAAAATAAATAGTTAGAATATAAGGAAATTTTATTTCTTTTTCCTAACGAAGACATTTCATCGGTTTCCAAGTTTTTCAAGATCCTCAAAAAACACCAAAATTATAAATTAATTTTTCTAATGGGACTGATTATAGGGATCTTGGACTTGAAATAAATTGGAAATTAAATTTTCAAAATGTTGCTACATTTTGCAGTAGATTTTTTTGCTTCCTCATGCAATTTGCTTAACCTCCTAAAAAGTAATATATAGTTCATTAGATCATATGTCGATCACAATTAAAACAAATTAATATTTGGCAAGTATGTACCTTTTAAAAACAAATTTGAGTAAATCTATTGAACTAAAAATCGTAGAAAATCGATATTTATTATATATTGATTTTTTTAAATAATTTTGAAATACTTATTTCGTTAGTGTCATTAAATAAAATATACTAAGAAGATATTTTCTCTTCTCGGAGAGACGGACTGGTAGAAATTTTAACTACCCAAGGATTGTGAAAAATTCTCTCGAATAAAATAGATTTATTGGACCGTCATTTTTTTCCTCAATCAAAAACCAACGTTTCTGAAGATTTTCCCTTCTTCTTCAGAGTTTAAAAGGGAACATTGAAGGAAAAATTCAAGATATTTCCCCCTTCTCTCTTTCAGCAGTGCTCAAAATTTGTCCTTTCTCAAAAAAGCCATCAATTGAATGTTGAGTGAGGATAAATTTTGAGCATTGCTGAAGGAGACTAATAACGTTTCGGAGGATTTCCCCTTTTTCTTGAGAGTTTAAAAGGGGTCATTGAGGGAAAAATGCAAGATATTCCCCCTTCTCTTCTTCAGCAGTGCTCAAAATTTGTCCTTTCTCAACACTCTATCGATGACTTTTTCGAGAAATGACAAATTTTGAGAACTGCTGAAGGAGAGAAGGGGGAAACATCTTGCATTTTTCCCTCAATGACCTATTTAAACTCTCAAGAAGAATGGGAAATCCTCCGAAACGTTGGTTTATGCGTGAGGAAAAAATGACTGTCCAATCCCTAGTAGAACAATGTTTCAAACTACTGTATATAGTAGCTATATAGTGCCTATATAGATTCTCAAAATCTATTTAGGGACAATATAGTTACTATGTAATTTGAAACATTGTGCTACTAGGGATAAATATATTTTATGCGAGATAATCTTTTTCACTATGATGCCTCGAGTCGGATTTGAACCCGGGTCCACTTGGTTAGCAGGCTGACTTGCTAACCCCTAGCCTTCCCGACCCCCAAATTAATTACTTTTAGCAAGTAAGACTATCTCTAAAATTATCAGACAGGATAAACCATTTCGATGTTTGTTCAATGTACTTGGAAAGAGTTCTTTCTAGACCGACTAGGCAAAAAAGGAAATCGCAGAGCATCTTGCAGATAATCTTTTGGCATTGAGAAGGCAAAGTGCATTAAGGCTTTCCGCGCTGGCGAGCAGGGCGCTCAGGTGTTGCACGCCCACATGGCCACTTGGCACTTGTTCGCCCGCAAAAGGGCATAAGAACAAGAACAAAGCTTTGCACTTTGTTAGGGAGGTCGGGGTGGAAAAAGGAGGACACCCCCCTGCAACAGCGCAGCTTGCATTTCCTCAATTTGTTAAAAATACTATCTGAAATCAACTACTCTATGCCGAGGAATAAATCGTGAGCTTATTACGAAAAGTCACTAAGTACACTTTTGGTGGATTTTCATCTAATAGTACGTAGTTGTGTCTTTCGATCATATTTATCGATTTAAAATACTTTAAGAAAATCAAAATATCACAAACCGTATTACCTAAACGTGCGGTCCGTGGATTCTGTGGATGCGGCGGATCCCTAAAATTTCAAATATTTAGAGTATTTTCATTAATATATAAAGTCGACTTCAAAATCTCAAGAGGATCTTTAAATTTGCAAATTATTATCCTTTATTTGAAATATTTCTATAAAAAACATTTTTTGTTTTAAAAAATGTATTGGTTCTCGAAATGAAATAAAATTGTTGCATAGTTTGAAGGGGCAATTAATGAATGATTTTTACGAAAAGGGCACGGATAGAAGGTTTGAACTCTCTGCCTGTATATTTTCCAGTTCAAGCATGTCAAAGACAAGTTCAGACGAGTTTTAGTCGAATAAAAATTGTTCTCGCTGAGGAACAAAAAAGGAATAAATAAAGATGATTCGAGAATTTCTGAACTAATATATTTTTACGAACTCCCAATATAAGATCGGAAAACAACTTTTAATTTTTGTCATTCTTTAAATATAGTATGTTACTTTATCAGAAAAATTGCATATTTCTATTTTAAGGTAGTTCGTTCGCGACAATCCACACCAAAAGTTTTAGCCTCGTAAACCACTCTATACATATGAACGGTGCGATAAAATTTTAGGTTATGTTTTTTAACGTGACTGTACTTCTCACACTACTAAATCCTCTTTATGAATGGATCGTTTCCAAGTCATTAATCTTATATCCCCTCCACCAAATATGTTGTTTTTTTTGTTTTTGTTTTTTATCAAAACTACGAGGTAAATAATTTCAATTTTTTTTAAGTTACTCCGAATATATTATTCTAACATATATTAGTTTTTCATCAAGATAGTGAAAGTCCTTCAATGAAAAAAAATAAAATAATGATCATTTTCCCACCCTTTCCCATTCTACGATATGTAAATAATTTCATTTTTAATTGCAATTATTACATGTTTGGTGTCGTAAATTGTCTTCAAATTTTAACAGTATGTTTATTATGCTTTTAATGACTTATATTCCAAGTTTCGAAGACTTCTTGAATTTTTGCATTTTGAAAGAACTACCTTAAATAAAAATGAATATTCACTTTTTAATATATTCTGATCAGATGTATGATCACTATTCAACTATTAGTCAAAAACAAATTCTAAACTGTCATGTGAAATTTACATTTTTTTGAGTTAAAGCACTATCAATGCAAAGCAGAGAGATGTTATCATTTTTTTATATTAAAAACCTCAAGACGAAATTTAAAATATGCATTATGCGTTTAGATGTAATAAGGACTTTTTTTTTAATATAAAAATATTTCAAATTCTTGTTTGCCAAAAATGATCCATTATAGATGGTGACTTCGAATGTTGCTAAAAGGCCTTCCTCCCCTCCAGTCTTGCAAAAATTTAATTGGAATATTACATATTTCATAGAACAAATTCTTTCCAATTAAGTAAGCTCTGTCGGTTTTTTTAAATCAAGTTTTTAATTAAGCCTTGCGCTTTTCGGTAGCAAAATACAAGCGCATTCTTTGAGTGAATTCTATTTTATTCACCCTTAGCCTTTTTACTAACTATCTTTTCTTCATTTTAAAATAATAAGAAAAAAAAATTTAATGTAATTTATTATTATTTTCAGGATAACTTGTAAATAACTAAGATGTTAAAAAGCCATACTAATTTATTCATAACTTTTGCTAATAAATTCTCGCTGAATTACACGCCCTTGACAGCGTGAAGCAGACATCAGATGAACTTAAAATTCCATTGGCACAGATTATATACCTTACAGGAAAAAGTAAAACTGTCAGATTGAAAAAAAAGAGAGACTCGGTTGAGCTGTTCGGAGTTCCCTTGGGATGGAAAAGGTTACTTCGTTAAATAGAAAGGGAAATCAGAAGAGTGGATTGAATAGCTCTATTCACATCCAGGGAGGCTTTTCTTTTACAGTCAACATTTCTTAATTTGCCCGCAAATTTTTTTCTAGAGAAAAAATATAACAATTAAATAAACCAATCTAGTGTTTTTTTTTATGAAATGGATGGAATAATAATTAATTGTTTGGTACATCGTCTCCATAATTTAATCTATATAAAATTAAGGTTTTGTCTGTACATTGATCCAAATCACGCCAAATTTTGGTTGCACACCTTTCAAGCAAAGTTATGAACGAAAAAACCCTCAAAAAAATCCTGTATGTCTGTATGTTTCCGCCAAAATTTGCTCACGATTCACGTAAAAACGGCTGAAGGGATTATTGTGAAATTTCATATTCGCATCAAATGTCTTCTAGCTTAAGTTTATAGCTATATAACGTTTTGATTTATTAATTCTACGGCAAATTTTATTATAAGCAAATTTGTAGGGGGTGTGATTTCTGACAACTTTTGTTTAAAAAAAATTCCCCCAAAAAACCACCCAAAAAGGGGGGAGGGTGAAAAAATGTAAATTCTTTCCCTTGGAGCAAACTCAACCAAATTTGGTATACATAATCTCTGAACCTCTAGAGAGCTAGAAATGCAAAAGCTAACCAGCCAAAATGGGAGGAAGGGTCAAAAAATGAAAATTCTTGCTCTTGGACCAAACGCAACCAAATTTTGGCGGCCCTCTTGCTACCCAGGGGGCTAGCAAGAGGGCCGGCTAGTTAATTTATAAGATCTTCGGAAATTGGATATGTTTAAGAATAAGATAAATTAAAAAAGAGAATGTTTCGTATAATAATATCAGACACTTAAGTTAAAGAATAAGGTAATATTAAGTTAGAATAATGTCTATGTAATTGTTATATAATAATTATTATAACATTTATAATTGTCTAAATGTAAAAACTTGTATTTGATTTGAAGTCGCAATTATAGCGAAGAAACGTGTCTTATTCAATACAAAACTCTGAATTTAATATATTTATCCAATTTCCTAAGATCTTATAAATTAATAATAATTACCTAAGTTTATGTTAATAAAGAGACTATTTTGTAGTGGAAAATTAATTTCTAGCTAAGCAATGAACTACATATCAAAAAAATTTACGAAGAATTTACATTCTATATCCTATAGTAAAATTTCCTAATTTTAATAAATTTATTTGTCATGAAATATTAGTGGGTTTTAAAAAATTATTTCTCCTCTATTGGGTCATTTCTCCTTAATTGTAACTTATCAAACAGATAAGTCGCTAAAGAAGTTTCACTTCAAAAATTCACTTTTTCTAAAATTCATTTTCTCAATGAATTATATTACTAAAAGGCATCTGAAGTGACTATGTATAAGCCAGGGTAAGCATTAAGAAATGGAAATTTAGAAGTCAGAGTTAATTTATTGTTTATTTTTTTTTTTTGAAGCCGCGAAAAATATCAAAGCAATGTAAATGAGATTTTGTCAAATATATTGTTCTTCGAAGTGATAATCAAATATTATCTTTATTTATTAACGGGCTGATGTAACCGAGAATGATGGCTCAGCTTGGTGAAGAAATCAAGCCTCCTTGGACTGCTCTTCGCCATGTAAGGGGAAGAGATGGGTTTTGTTATCGAATTCGTGATTTGGTCCAACACTTGATGTCACGTGGAGATATCGATATTTCGAAAGAGGTTCAAACGCTATATAAGACGGAACTCTCGCGATTGAGCAACCCAGCCAGCCAGATTCTTCTTCTCCAACTTATCACTTTCACTTCACAGGAGGAGAGAAAAAGCGCTTCTCTGCCGAATTCAAAATCCAAATCCAATTTCAGCTTGATTATATTTGACACCCCTCGAATAGTTCAATCCAAATTTTCAAATCCCATTTAATCCCACTGCATGACTTCCTATTTCGACACTATATGCATTCGCATTGATAAATTTTTAAAAAAATCTGGCACCACTTAACTAACCACTTGACTTTACCATACACATGCCTACACTCTTATACATATTTATAGGAATATTTAAATTATTTCCATTACCCAGAAAATAGATATAGTACCTACGTCTTAATAGAAAAGTTGTATTATTGGAAAAAATATAAATATAAGTAGTGGTGACGTTTCAACCAGGGGATAAGTACTATCCAAAAAAGAACCATTCAATTTTGAAAATATTATTTTCTTGTAAATTCCATCGATAAACCCATAATTTTTTGTTATTTTTCAAATTTTACATAAGATTTTTTTATAACACGGTATGAAAGTACTCTTGAGGTTATGAAATTTTAGAATAGAATCCACAGCATCCATGGACCGCACGCCACTGATAAATATATAATAATATTTTGAGATTTCTCCAGATCTTAAAACATTTTTACCGAGTCCAAAAAGTGTTGTTCTTTAATATCTTTGTGTCTTTATAATGTGGAATCTTAAAAATATTAATTTTCTAATAATACTGTATTAGCATAGTTTTTATAGTCCTTTCAAAAATTTTAAAAAAAGACCAGAAAAAAAATGTTAATAAAAAATTAATTAAAAACAATTAATTAAAAACAATTAATTAAAAACAATTAATCAAAAACAATTAATCAAAAACAATTAATCAAAAACAATTAATTAAAAACAATGACTATAAGAAAATCGCCAGAATCGAATTGTCGCGTCAGATGTGGATATGTGAAAGCAATTGAATTTTTTTTTTAAATCTCAAAAACAATTAAAACTATTTTGATAAAAAAATAAGACAAGTTCGAGAGATTATGGCTAGAAAATAAGCGAAATTTAGTATACATCGGTAATTTAGTCAGATACAAAATACAATGTGATATTTAAATATGAATTTTTATGTGATTGGCGTAGGTATGATCTTCATTGTAAATTGGTATAGGGATTATCGGTCAAATTTTTGCAGTAAACAGGAATTGAAACTAGGGCAGTGTCGTTATACACTCTCGGCCCAATTGGCTCCTAAATGCTTTAAGAATATCACTTTCAATCAAAATCTAATCAGATCTTAATTAGAATATATAAAAGAGTTAAAAATCAAATTTTCTATGGTTAGTTTTTGAGCTAAAGCGCACACAAAATTTGACTACACCTGCCCAAAATTTACGAAACATTTCTAATAATATGATTTGTCCATTATTGTTCACTATATTTAACTTTATTGTAGCTTTGAACGGGGTAATTTCGCAGAATTGTCTTTATCAAAATGATTTTAGCAGTTTCTGAGATTATCAGTTTATTTTAATAGTGGGGGGCAAGTCGAGTTAATGCCTGTTTTAGTTAGTCATATATGTCTGCTTTTCATATTTATAATGACATATAGTTAATTAGTAGAGATTGTGGTGTTGGTGCAAGGTGAAACATCAGTAAATAAATATTATATTTAATATTGATTTACTTTGAGTTAAGGATACTAGGTCACTTATTTATATTACACTTATAAGTAACCTAGTATCCTTACCTCATAGTAAATCAATATTAAATAATATTTATTTACTCTTATCTTTATTGACATATAGTTAATGGGTTACTATTAGTATTCTCATAAATTCAACAAAAAAAAATATATACGTATTTATATAAAAATAATTACAAATATCTCGAAATAGCAAAAAATGGGATTTTCCCCACTTTTTTTTTTTTTTTTTTTTTTTATTAAAATTAACCTTGTTACAGAGAACATTAGGTCATTAGGCCAAACTTCCCCACTTTTAAACGGCTCGAAAAAACTGAAGAAATAGATTTTTTCATCACAATCAGAATACTTCTCTATAGGTACTTGGTATGGTAAATTAAAAAATTTAATTTAAATTTTCCAATTAGTCCAGATGGGAAAGTCCTTTAAGTTGTATTAAAACCTGATATTAAAGCACCTTTCTAATTAGAATACTAGTAGCAAAAGTGTATAGTTAAGATTTAATTCTTATTAAATTTCCGGGATTGGTATAAAAATATTCTCCAAGCTCGCTCTCTCTGGAGTCCAACTAGACTCGACTTGAAGTCTTATTTTTTTTTCGACTGCTTAGATTGCGCGACAGCTTTTCTTAATAGGACTGTCAAAAAAATCCACTTGGGTTTAATTGACTGCCGGTCATTTCCACCTCGTGGACTATTTTAATTTCGCTAAAGAAAAATATCTCCCTTATTGCAACAAAGTCTCTGATTATGTTTTGTTGGCTGCGCTATGGGACTATTTGTGCGAATGTGTTTGTGTGTTTGTGTGTGGGTGGCTGGGTGTTCGTTCAAAATAACCATCTGCCAATCAATAAGAAAGAATGTTTCCCTGACCTGAGAAGATATTGTGGAATGACGTGTCTGGAATCGACTTGCCTGCCGAGAGGGGCGGCGACACACGGGGGTGGCTTTCAGCCCCAACTCATTTGAATTTAAATAATCTCATCAAAAACCTCATTTTTACAAACCTTGTTGCAGTGTTTATACTTCTACAATAAAATATACACCAACTATGATTCCATTTATAGACAGTTTGTATTCCAAAAACAAAACAAAAAAGATACAACTTTCATCAAATCGTAATCACGTTCATCGATTGTTTTCGATATTTCATTTATTCGTCCAAATACAATTGTTCAGATCAATCCAGATCAAAAAACAGAAATAATTAAATATCTAAAGTATTATTTTCCATCGATGAAATAATATATTTTTGAAGTTAGAAGTAAATTAGAAATCACTTCTATAAAATAGACAATTATTATATTAGCGAAGGTCAATTTGCGCTAGCACGACTGACGCAAACATCTTGTATTTTTAAATGAAACAAAAACTGCAAAAACAGTTGTTTTGTTGTCTAATAAAAACATCCCCCGTATGGAAATAAGTAGATTTTCGAAATATGTTTTTTATATATTTTTTGAAAATATATTAAAAATATAAAATTTTTGTGTTAAATTTATATAAAATTTATACTAGAGCGACATAAAAATAGTTTATATTTTAAGAATATATAGAAAACATAAACTTTATATAAATTTAACACAAAAATTTTATATTTTTAATATATTTTCAAAAATATATGAAAAAGATATTTCGAAAATCTATTTATTTCCATACGGGCCAATACTATGAACTAGAAATTTAGTAATTTTTTTCTATTTATATTATATGATTTTTGGATTTTTTTGGAAAAATAGATGTGAAATTGAAAAATGAGAACACTCTCGTGGATACTATTATGTACATTATTAAGTTTTTTTTATTCATTAATGGGCAGGGCAGACAGTCCAAGGATTATTGTTACGTAGCAGTTAATTGACAGCATCTTCAGTGTCTGTATTAGAACAAAAGATAAACATTCACCTTCAATAAACTGCAGCGAAACAATAATCCTTGGACTGTCTGCCAATTAATGAATAAAAATATTGAATAATATAATACTATCAACGAATTTGGTGTTGCCAAGATGTGGTAGAAATTGCAACTAACGCAATCGGGTCGCTGTCACAAATATCATATGCATAATCAAAAATAAACATTGGTTTTTGTTTATATGTCATTTAAACACTGATCATCAGCTGTCAGAAAACCCAATTGTGCTAGTTCAAGCTTTCACCACCAGTTGGCATATCTGCAATTTCCAGTTACCAATAATATTCTCATTTTACAATTTCCCATCTACAGTTCCAAAAAAATCAAAAAATCATATAATATAAATAAATAAATAAAAACAGGAACATCCCATATAAAAATTAATAATATTGGTAATTTTTATTATAATTTATAAAAAAAATTTCATTTGAATAGAAAAATATTGTTTTTATATTTTGGTTCTTACAGCGCGTTTATCTTTGAAAAATTCAAGGATATTTTAACGCGACTGATGCTTGAGTGTTTCGGGATCCTTTTCGTTGACTCTGTCTTGTTGAATCCAACTGCGCTAGAAGTGGCTTCAAAGTGTATATGTCAAATGCCGCTATTACTAATCCTTTTACTCTATCATGGAATTAATGGAAGTGGAATTCCGATAGGAGGAAAAATAGAAAATCAATCCCCATTATTGTTCAAAACTATGCAACATGATTGGGAGAATGGCTAATGAATTACTTGTTAAAGAGTAAAAAATAAATACAGATTTGTTATTTTTGGTGGTTGAGTTGTTTATTAAAAAGATGTTTTGGAGGAAACTATCTAGATTCGAGATTTTTAATTAAATAATTTCATTATAATGTTGATGTTTCTACATCTCATTCTGGAGTTGTTTTCCTGCTTGAGGAGTCATTCCAAGAGGTCAAATGAGAGCGTTAGAATCCTGCTTTCATTCGTCTATCCCTCTAGGCGACCAAAGAAATAAACATACCTACATAGCAACTTAAAATCAAAAGTTTAGCTTTCAGTCGACCTCTTGGAATGACTTCACAAGCATTTGAAGACAACCCCAGTGTTTAGTCTCGAAACATTGTATGTTATGATGATATATTTTTATATTAAAAATGTTCACTCTGGGAGATTCAGCTGAAACTTTTCTTTTAATATAAGATTGAAGATTAAAATTTTTGTGAGATTACAATATTTTTTTTTAATTAACTGTATATAACACAACGTTTTGATAATTGATACTCTCTTTTTGATCAAATAATGTTAACAGCGTTAATTAAGTTAGGTATAATTATTATCAAATTTTACTATAAAAAATGGTAAATCCGCCCTCAAAACTTTTTAGTAATAGTAACAGTATTTTAATCTTACAACATATTTTTTACTAATACTTATCTAAATTGCTTTAAGAAAAAATTAAAACTGACGTTTAAAAAGTTAATTTGTCTAATACCTATCTAATTAATTGAAGAAAAAAGTAAACTTAAAATTTATTTTTGTATTTTTCTAATATGTTAATGTGATTTTAGTTTTTTTTTTTTTTATATATAGAACGCAATCTTGTAAATTAAATTTCCTATCTATTTGTATTGTAAAAATATAGTAAATTTATAATTTTTTTTAACTGTATAGTTATTCATGAGCTCACAGAATTGATGATCAAAATGTTATGTTTTGTAATTTAAAAAAAAAAATAATAATAGTAATAATAAATAAAAATTACAATTTTGTGATTTACTTGAAAAATGTTCACTCTTTGCAAATTGAAAAATCGCCCAAGTTTAAATTTTTTACTAGAAAATCATAGATCAAAGATGGTGTCATCTATTAAATCCGATGGAGTGGAATATTTTTAATTATATGTCAGAGGGGTTGTTTTTCACCCCCTCGGGAATCGAACCCGAGTGCCAGTAACAGCAATCCGGGCCACCTGGCTCACCTGCGGGATACGAACCTCTCTGACATATGCAAACGCGTAAAAGACACCATCTTTGATCTATGATTTTCTAGTAAATTTGAATCTATTACCATCGGCAAATTAATATCTTTCATATTAAATTTTTTAATAAAATTAAGAAATAATCATTAAATGAATACAAAAACAGATTTTAAACGGTTTATTAGTCACCTAAACGACTAACAATTATGGACTGAGAAGATCGTGAACATGGATGAAAAAAATTAATTAATTAAATTATGTAAAAGTAGGGTAAAGAATATTGAAGAAAAAAGAATCTTAAAAAATTCGATGCCAGAAGTTGACTGTTCCCAAGTGGAGATGAATATGAATATATACATGTGGGTGTGTATGTGTGGGTGTGTGTGGTTCATGATTGGATCCATCAGCGTCTTGTTGAGCCCGCCGCTGCTGTGTTTAGATTAGCATCTGCCTAAATTCTAAGAACGTCGGAGGCAGAGAAAGAAAGGAACGTAAAAGCGAAGGCGAAGAAGAAACAAAGTGGCTGTGTGGATGTATGGATGTATGGATGTATGGATGTGGTTTGTCTAAAAAGGGCTGAGGCAGAGAGCGAAGACGAGTCCAATGACGTTAAGAAGAACGGGTGCGAGGGAGAAACATAGGGATAGATATCGTGAGGGGGACAGAGACAGTTTGATAGAATGTCTGTGTGTGTGTGGTGTGTATTTTGGCGAAATCGGTGTCTGTGTGCGGTTGAGACTTGTTAGGGAGGTCGGTCCGTCTGTCCGTCTCTTCATATTTTCATCTCGTCAGAGAAGAGAAATTGTTTCCGAGGTGAGAGCTGCGTTTGGAACTTGACACTTGGACTCGGCGAAAACGAGACACCGGCCAAAAGAAAATAGACCCAGAAAGGGGAACAGGGGGCAAGAAAGGGTCGTTTGCTGATCGAACCCATCAAACATCAAGGGGGGAAACAGCTTGATATGCACCACCGCTAGCAGACCAAGAGGAAAGATCAATCTCGCTCATTTTCATAATTATGGCTCATTTCAATCGGACGTAGTTTGACTCGATTCCAAAACCCACTCCCCCACCCTTTAATCGTGACCCCATTGCTCAATTTGGCTAAAATTTTCTTGTTCAAAAAACAACAAGAAAAAAGATCTAAAAAAGACAAGTAAGAGGGTCTTTTGAATAATTAAGTTTCTTTAGAAAAAAGAATATTTTTTTATTTATTGTATTTTTACAAAAAGTAAATTTATTGAATTAAGTATATCAGCAGGTATTTAGACATGGAAGTAGAAAATCAAACAATCAATTCGCCAATTTTATTTAGGCTTCTTCAGGCGTATCAGTGATTATAATTTAATTATAAGATATAAACAAATGTGCACATATATCCAAATTGAATCAATGGTTTTTTAATAAAAAAAAAAAATTATTATTAAGGCAATATAGAGAGCCAAAGACAAAAGAATTAGTCGAATGTACTATGAAGAGAATTAGGGACAATTGATTAAATTAAATTTGGAAATATGTGCACATCGGTATTATAATTAAATTATCAAAAATTAGTGATACGCCTGTTGAAGCCTAAATAAAATTGGAGAAACGTTGCGCAAGTCGATGAGACTTTAAAATTTTTTTAAAATCTTTTAAAAAATATAAAATTCTAGGTAGGATTCACTAAAAAATAAAAGACAAGATGCTTGTTAGCATGACTCTATATATAGAATGTTGTCTTTTATGTTTTAGTGAAACCTACCTAGAATTTTATATTTTTTACAAGTTTTTTTTAATTTTTTAAATTTTCTTTACTCGATTTAAATATGTTTCACCAAGAACCTACACCATTCTTCCTTAACAAAATCAATAAGGATTGTTTGATTTTTCTACTTTCCTGTCCAAATACCTGCTAATATACTTAAATTAATTCGAAAGTTTTTGTGCCGAGAGTAGCAGAATTTTTATATATTGAAGGAGAAAATAAAAGTGTGTCTTTTGCTTGAACTATAGTCTCGTTATAAATAAATAAAATTTCTTGAAACTTTTCGGAACACTTATAAATATCTTCATCGGACAAAATAGAATTATTTGAAGTTGACCATTATGAAATCGTGTTCATCATCACAGCAAGTACCTAAACCATTACTAGCAAAAAATTGTTTATAAGAAGTTAAGCTGTTGTCTACAGAGGAATTTCATTATATGCCTTAGACCCTAATACAAATAACAGGGCGAATTGATCATAATAAATAGTTCCTCCGGGGGCAGTGACTTAGCTAGCGTAGGGTCGCAGCCGTTAGGGGGGCTAGCCCCGAAAAGCCGATTAATTCATTTTTTAAATTAATATTCATTCAAACAATTTAATTCATTTTAATACTTATTACTTTTATTTAATTTTCTGTTATCCTGTACATTTTTAGACCAATTAAAAAAAACGATGTGGGTGCCCTTTTAAATTTTCGCTGGACGTATGTATGTACACTACTAGACAGGAAACATCCTAATCGTTTATTTTATTTTTTTATTTGAAAGTAAACGGTCGTAAGACTTATAAAATACATATTTTGAAAAAAATTAAATAAAAGAATTTGAAAAATTCAGCGAATGAACTTAAAATGAGTTGGAATTTAGGAAATTAAATTTGGAAGTTACTGTATTAAGTTATTTCCATCTAGACTGTATTTAATAATGACCTGGTAACACGCTCGTCCTAAAAGATGTTTTCTGGACACTAAAATAGGTATCTTATAGACATCTTAAAGACATTTTAAATACAATAAGAGCTAAATAAGACATATTCTAGATCGATCGTACTATTTGAGTATTTATTTATATCTGTAGTTTTTTCATCAAATATCCTAACTAAAAGACAAAATTAGCCTTAAGAAATAATTACTGAACTGAAATAAAAATCTTAAAAAAATTAAATTAAATTAAATTAATAAGATTGAAGTAATTTTTGGATACGGACTGATGTTAAGTGAATTTCATGGATTTTGATGAGGCAGTCCAAGGTATATTTCCTTCACTGACTTTTCAAAACCCTGAAGAAGGAAGGAATAAACCTGCAAAACGTCGGCTTTGAATAAAAAAGATAGTTATAATATCTCGCTTTTTTGAATCTTGGACAGTCTCATCAAAATCCATTAAATTAAATTAACTTTTTTCAAATATACTGATGATTTTTTTGAAACTTTTATTTTCAGAAAATTAGAAGATAATGGGGGAAGAGGACACAGTTCGAACAGGTTTTTCCCCAACACAATATTTGAAATATTTTTAGAATCCTTTTAATCAGAAGCTTTTATAAAATTTACAATTCAATGTGTATATTTTTTTAAACTAAAATGGATCTATTTGCCAAATGTATTTTTTTTTTAATATTAAGTATGCTTCTGCGGGGGTCGGGTAGGCTAGGGGTTAGCATGTCAGCCTGCTAACCAAGTGGACCCGGATTCGAATCTTACTCGAGGCATCCGGTTAAAACCTGACACCGGTAGAGACAAATTTAAAAAATATAAAATTAGTATCGTAAATGGGCTTATGGCTAGAAAGGCCGAAAAGACAAAAATAAAATAAAAAATAAGTAGGCTTCTGCAATTGGATAAATAGAAACTACGCCTGTAAAAAATTTTACAGGAATCGGACAGTTAATTTCAGAGATATTCAGGGAGCAAAGATACAGCAATGATTTTTATGCGTGTTTCGTTTTATTCCTATGTTACGAAAAAACAAGATCTTCTCGAAATGTCAAGATTATATCTCTCTACCTCCCGACCTAGGACAAACACATAACGACCGCATTTAATGTTATGTTTTTATTTAACGTACATATTAAGAATATGATCTGTAATTAACCTGAAATTTAAATTGAAAATACTTTCAACTTAAAAGGAATTTACACGAGTAATAGTAATAATATGAGCAATAATTGGAAATTCTTTCTCAATCTCTGAGATCTCATTCTCCCTTTTCATTTATAACAACTTTTAACTATAATCATAATATTCTTTATATTATATTATTTTTCAAGATAAATCGAACAACTGGTATTTTAATCTATGAAACTTATTTAATTAACTAATCAAATATAACGTGAAGATCATAATTTTATAAACAGTAGGTATAGTTTATATTTTCTCATTTCCATATTGTAATGTTCACTTAAATATATAGGCATACCTATATGGTAATATAAAATGTATTTTTAAATTTCTTGTTATTAATTTATTTTTTTTATTTATTTTTTTTTTTTTTTTGGCTTTTCGGCCTTTCTAGCAATAAGCCAATTTACGATACTGATTATTATTTTTTTTTTAATTTGTCTCTACCCCGGGGTCAGGGTTTAGCCGGATGCCTCGAGTAGGATTCGGACCCAGGTCCCTTGGTTAGCAGGCTAACACGCTAACCTCTAGCCTCCCCGACCCCGTAATTTATAATTATAATTTTTTGTATTAATTTATGTGAAGTCTATTATTATTGAATTGTATGATGTAGGTATAGCTGAAGTAGCTAATAAAAATTATTATCATTATTATTAATACAGCATCTTAAGTAATACTAAAAAATTATTGTTAATAAAATAAAATAAACATTTAAAAATATAAATTACTAAGTAGGATTAACAAATAAATTTGGTTGTGAATCCTACCCAGTAATTTATATATTTAATTTTTAATTTTATTTTATTAATATGTTTCACCTATAAAAAAATTATTATTGTTAAAACAAAAAAATATTCTATGACCGATGAATAGTTGTCTATTTTTACCAGAAGCAAAGTAATTTAGTTATTTATTTATGTGGGTGTTTAGAGTAAATGATTATAGGGAGCAGATTATAGCCGGTTAAATTTGTAAACAATGTGAAACGGAACATGAACTTGAGTTCTAATTGTGGGAAGCTCGAAGGCTACACTATGACCAACCCGAGCCCTAAAATATTTTAAAACATGTGCCATATCGATCTAAATTTTATAAAAAATGAAACATATCAAGAGTATTACCAGGTGTGAAAAAACTGTTAAGTAAATTTTTAGCATAAATAATAAATTAAAATTAAAATTTTTATTTAAATCACACATAATTAATTATAATTATTTATTGAACACGAACAAATAATACAATATAGCTACGACGTTTCGTCGCAGAATAAGTCGAACAAATAATACAAAATAACTACGACGTTTCATCGCAGAATAAGTCGATCGAAACGTCGTAGTTGTATTGTATTATTTGTTCGTCTTCAATAAATAATTATAATTAATTACTTATGTGTTCAAATTTTAATCAAATTAATCACAAAAATAGCTTCATTACTAATAAATAATAAATAATAAAAAATATAAAAATAAAAATAATATCATTTAAGTTAATATTATATTATAGAATATACCAGTTGCGAAGCCCACCTTCGACAGGCATCTTGCTGGCCAGGGCGCTACGCCCCCCATGGAGTGGGTTTTGAAATAATAATTTAAATTTCCCAATTTTAATAATTTTATTTGCTATGAACTATTAGTGGGTTTTAAAATTAAAAAAATCACGTAGGCGTCTTCGCGCAAGCCGATTATAATAATAAGTTTATATTTTAATTAAATCACAACCAATCACGTAACGTTTCGCTAATTTATTATAGTTTCATCAAATACTAATTTGTATAGAGCTAATTCATATAGTTGCATCAAATAATAATTTGTATAGAGCCTAATGAAGCTATAATAAATTAGAGAAAAAGACGATTAGTCGTATGATTTAACACGGTGTTTAATTGTTTCTTTTTTTTCCTCTGATTTGTTATATCTACTACTGATTACGGAACTGAACAATAATAATTAAATAATATATTATATTTCCAAAGAAAAAATTAATTATTGATTGTATAACAAATATTAAAAAATACAAATCTTTAAAAAAAATCAATAAACGTGTTTTTAGTTGTTTTTTTAAGATTTGTATTTTTTAATAAATTATAGTGAAAAAATTTGCATTGATTTTCTAGCTCATATTAATATTAATATTAATATACTCAACTACCTCTAAGATAATATTAAGTAAAGCCCCATAAGGAAAAATCTCCCGTTAACTAGTAAACTGAATTTAATTTTAGTAATATAGATATTTATTTTTAAACATGACAGACAATTAATTCATTAGATTGGCTACCAATTGGAAGAAACTTTTGAAATGGCTAAACCTGTTATATAAGGAATAAAATCCGTTTCTCTTCTGCCAAACCCAGTTGATAAATTGTATCAAATTGAATTCTTATTGCGCTTCCTTAATGGCTTGTCTGTTTCTTTCTCGTTTTCGAGGCAAGTCTTAATATCCAAATCGGGCAACCTTGTCTGACTTGAAATAAGTTTGCATTTAAAGAAACATCTCTCTCTTTTTCGTCTCTTTCTCGTTCGGTTAACTTTGTGGGTGTTGGAGGAAAAAAGACAGAAACAGAGAGGCAATCGAGATAATGAAGAACTCCTAGGAATGAGAAAAATATGAAAATCAGTTCGCCTTTCTAAAAATAAATAAAAAATATACGTGATCGTTGCTAAACTTTATCCAAAGTCATTTGAAATATTAATATTTTTATTCATACATTATTAATCATATATCACTGCCTATTTGCGATCCATGTTTAAAATAAAATAATAAAGAATTAAAAAAAGTACTATCTTACTCTAGAGAAAAAGTACTTTAAAATATAATTTTACTAAAACTTTATTTAACCTCTTTGTGGTCCCCAGGGTTCTTAATTAGGATATTAAATTTCATCAAATTGGTTAAGTCATTTTTAAGATATTTAGAAAAAAACTAAAAAAATTTTGAAATAAGTGCTAATGTTTGCGGGCCGATATGTACCAAAAACCAATCAGCGCTTCATTTTGTTAAAATAATAGTAGGCTTTTCAATTTCATTTCAATCCGGTTCAACGATGTGGAAAAAATCGTGGACGAAAAAACGATAACATACATACATCAATCGCACGCACTTCCTGAAAAAATTACACTTTTTGGCCTCGGCGAGACCCCATGTAATTTTTGGCAAAACTAATCGCGTGTTAAAATTCAACCTAATTGAATACTACAATTTTGGAAGCTTTAATTGAGACCATGGGTTCCGTTGTCTTTAACTGAGGAGCCTTTGAAGTCGCGCGTGCCTCGAGGCCGATTACAATACTTTACCCATGCTTCGCATTGGATAAAGTAAAAATCTAGTTTAACATTTCCAAGGAAGATCAAACTTTTTTACAAAGTGGTGTAAAAAAAGTACGATGATTTGAATTAGTTTATGTAGGATAGTGAAACAGGTATTAGCAGCAACTCGAAAACTTTCTGTCAGCTGGTCGATGGAGAACGGAGGGTCCTCACCAAATAGATTAGACCCTATGTTTTAGAACGTATTATAGTAAAGTGTAGGGGAGCAGAGAATGAGTTGTTTAGGGAGGGGGATCACTGGCGGCATATCCTTTTATATCTAGCACTAAGGGAAGCGGACTACGAATGCCATCTATCGACCAATCCTGAACTAGACAATGTAAAACTTGTAAAAAAAATTTCTACAGCAGTGAAACAATTGAAAAAAAAAAATTCAATCTGGGTTACATGGCATTTGCCTGCGAAATGAAGATGTCGCTGCGATGGAGACGTTCGGCCAATCCATAGAAATTGATTTTAGATTTTAGAGAAAAGAAAAAAGAAAAAAAAATTCGGGAGCCGCCTAGGGGATGTTGTTAAAAAACAGTTACAACACTAATACAGGCTTAAAAGGTAGATTCGTTGACATAAAACAGCAATTTACAGCTCATTCATTCTTCATCTCTTTCTCTCTTTTTCACGGA